>JAODUE010022086.1:12357-23616 GCA_027564755.1 Amblyopsis hoosieri | reverse complement strand
TACATATATATATATATGTATATGTATATATATATATGTATATGTATATATATATATTTATATATATATACATATATATGTATATATATATATACACAGTATATATGATATGACATTCTTAAGAATGTGAATAGATGTATTTTGATTCATCAAATAAAACATGTTAGTCCTCTAAAACAGTTTGGGCACAAATAAAAATTTTGCGTGCACAAACGATGCTCAAACAAATCAAAATACTTGTATTCACATTCTTGTCATGAAATAATTGTATTCACATTCTTGTCATACAGTACGGGGTGCCAACTTCATGGAGGCGAGAATGTATTGTAGTTTTTTTGTCACTGATTCATTAATGCAAAATAATTACAAATGTTTTTCTTATCCTTACCATTGACATGCCCAGCCTATACAGTATATGCATCATTGAGCAATTATAGACATAACCTCTACTTACTCAGTGAACTTGTTCTTGTGCGTGTTGCATATTATAAATTACCTAAATGTACCTAAATGTAAACATGGGTTCCATGGCCATTTATTTGCAAGAGTGCACATCAGGCAATTGTACAACGATGAACAGCAAATTAAGCTCCAGCTCTAACCTAAAGAAGATAAATAAAACCCCATGGTTTCAAAGTAAATACTAGGTCTGTATTTTACACCAATTCTAAGATGTTAATCCTCGTCAATTCATATAACACAGCAAGAGACCAATTAACATATAATGAGAAGTAGACATTTAACTTTAGATATCTGTTCTCAGATGATTTATTTTCTCAACTGCTAGTGCATTAAAAACCCTATATAATAGTGTAGCTTCAAATGTGACAAAGACATTTTTAAATCCCTTCATTTGCAGGTGCTTGCCACTTTTCTAATGGCACTATACGACACACGACACTTCGCTAATCTTAAATAACAATCTTAGTCTGAAGAGGAACTGCAGCACTATGCAAAACTATGGTGTTGGTGAAATGCTTCACCCTGACAAGCTGGGTTTGTAAAATATGACTATGATACAGTCGTTTTTCAGGTGAACAAATATTTCAAGTTTTGATCTTTGCAATCTCTTAAAAATTGTTCTTTTTATAATTATATGTCATATATTTCATCCTGAACATTACCAAATGGATTTATGTTGAAGTGAGAAGGCTATACAGCAGTTATTTTCTACTAGAGATCAGCATCACGTAAAGTATAAAGCTGAAGTGGAAGGTGCATTTTATCCAAAACATGAAAAATGCAAAAGTTGTTAAGGTGATGGGGGACTGTTAGAGTGGATGTGAGGTGGATGTGTGGTGGAGGCTTATTGAGCTTAATCTGATATTTAGGCTACGTACTGTATATGTCTTTACACTCTTTTGCCAATAGAAAAATTCTACTGCAGTATTTGACCAATACAGATGCAGCACCTTAGAATGCATGTGATTCCATGGCAGATCATTTTGCAGAGCTTAGAAACTGTGAGTCAGATCAGTGATGAAAGGGCAGCAGGTTAGCAGGATATTTCAGATCTGTTGGTAGCCTATTCAAGAAAGTACAGTACTGGCTGTGCTGAAATCAGCAGGCTGTTCTGCTTTCCCTGCGTCTTTTTGTAGACCCACCCATTGCCTGCAGTATTTAACACTATTACTCAACGCTAATTAAATTTAATCGACCGACCTGTTTAAACATAAAAACCATAATGCGACCCGCAAATGCAATTTTATGAGGTGATTTCTGAAAGGTATAAATGCGTAAATATAATAATCAGAATCTACCTTTTGGACTATAGGAACTTCTTTGGTCCCTGGGTCAAGAGGTGCCTAAAAGGGCCCTCTTAAATAGACAATCTATAGTCAAAACCTTGTTATTTTGTATCTCCTATTTTCCTTGACATAATGGTCAAACACAATTTTACTTTCCCTTTCCCAAAAAAATCTGGGTTTTAATCACACTACGATAACGGCAAAAGTTAGAGCTTGCTGCAGTTCCATATCTGGCCACAGATTTATATTGAAAACTGTGTGTTTCTGTGGGCAGAGGATATCATGTAAGCTTCAAATATATTTATATATATATTATAATTTTTTTCTTTATAATTTTTTTGTTTCTCTGTATTGCTGGCAGAGCAATCACGGTATAGCCTGAGTTAGGGATGGCACGATAAAACCTTTTCAGTCCCAATACCGATACAGATACCTGCACTTTGGGTATTGGCCGATACAGAGTACCGATCCGATTCCAATTTTGTGTAAGGAACCATCAGGCTTAAACATTGCTTTCCTAACTCTGTAAAACATAATGTAACATGTTATATGAATATAAGGAATATTATGTGTTATTATATGTTGTCATTGATATATGCATTAGTTTGAATGGGTTAGGTTTAAGTTAGGTTGCAAAGTAAATGACAGCTAATCTCTATTTTAGGACTTGTATATGCATTTTAGAAACCTGCTGCTGATAGTGTGGCCTGGGTAGGTTAGACATTGCTGATGCTTGACAGTAGACATACGCGTGTACATTAATTTAATTGGATTAGACCCATAGATCGTGTGTGTGTTTGTGTGTGTGTGTATGTGGGTGGAGGTTGGTGGTCGGTGGGGTAATAATAGGGCTGCACGGTTTGATCAAAAAATAATATTGCGATTAGTTTGTGAAATATTGCGTTTGCGATATAGTAAGCAGCTTCAATAATTCAGTTTGCTTTGTTATCAAAGCTTAAAAGTGCCATGTATTATATTTTAAATCTAACAGCAAACATATATGTTCTAAGATACAATACAGTATAGTGGAATATATATATTTAAACATAGATTTAATTGATGCTGGCGTGCTTAGTGTGTGTGACATCCAGTGGTCATAGAGGTCATATAGAACCACTTACATTAGAAAAAAAGCTTAAGTAATAACTAAGGTAGCCTATACTGTATGTATTTTGAAATGTTTAGGATATTAAGCAATTAAAATAAGTTAAAACAACGTCTAAAAATGATAGGCTATAGCTACATTTGTGCAAACTATAAAATAAGGCCAGTCCATCTAACAAGCATTGATCTGCTCAAGTTGGGAACAACTGAATATCTGATCAATTATTAAATGCTACAGTCTTGTGTGCTTGGCTTTGCCAGAGACTTGACATCTCTGTCTCCATCACTTGGAGTATATACTGTAGTGCATATGGTGATGAAAACCAGTTTTTTTTTTCTTTCAAACCTCGCCCCTTTTGGGATATGTATCGCTGCAGTAAAACTGGTAGCCTACTCAATTAAGCCTGTGCTCAAAGAGAACAGGGGCGATTGATCACAGGCTGTTTAGGCTATATTTGTTGGTATGTTTTGATATTTTTTGCATGGTGTCCTGCACCATGCGGCAGCTTGCACCATGCGGCAGTTTGCACTGCTGCGGTCGGAACTTTGACGTGACATTCTGGAAATCAACCGATTCTCCCTAACACGTTGTGCTGTCTCAAACCAGGGGAGCCTTTGAATTGACCGACATCTGATTGGTCATTTTTGTTTTTGGACCATCTTGCCCTTGCACTTAACACGGCGGTAAAATGCGCATGTTGTCTACACGTAGTGCATGAAGATTATTTATAAATAATCGCAGGCTTTTGCGGTTACATAATCGCACAAGGCCAAATCGTAGTTGTGATTTAAATGTGATTAATTGTGCAGCCCTAGCGCCGTGCCTGGTATCTCTACGCCATTATTACAAATCAGAAATGTTCTACTTTTTTGGCTGAATGTATCTCATTATTTCATTATATATTTCTTTAATTTATTGTATTTGTTTATTTTACTTATGTTTTTATTGTACAATATTTGAACCACAATGCATTGTATTTAATATGCTGCTTAGGCATGTTGCATATTAAAAACAAGAATACCATGCACATACAGACAAAATATATAATTTCAGCAGTATTATTGCTGGACTGTATCCCCAGCCAATGCACAACACTGAAACAACACTTTGTTGTCTAGTGTGGTTTGAAACATAAAAAAAAAAAAAAGATTCAACTATTTAGCAACTGTCCCCAAGATTAATACAATTCTTTATGAGCATGTCTCATTCATATCCTTTTTAACTTTCTACGCACTCACTGTTCATCATGTTTTTTTCCAGTGTTCCTTTTTTGGGCTGTATTTGTCCTGTGTAAATTCTTCCTGTGTATGTCCCTACCCATCATGCAACTCCCTTCAATGATTCATCATTCATATGCTTTAATACTTCAGCTTCACATGCAAACTGTCAAATACAATGTACGCATTTACTGCGTGTTTGAAGAACATCTAAACATTTAATAAATATAAAACACACATGAACTCATGATAAAGTGAACCATAACTGTTGATGTGGTTTTAGTGTTTGCTTTAGTAAAGGATATGTTTTGTTACAGTATGTGCCAACAGTGATGCCATAGGAGCCCCATCAGATTTACACACGCACACGTTTATGTAGAAATGCACATAGCAATACTAACACTATTAGCATAATGTTTTCATCAGCAGAAAAAAAGATGGCTCTTTGAAATTCCACGTGTCGCCTGGAATGTCAAGTCTGCTCTAACAATGTAGACTAGCTTCAGATCAATTATTTTTAGTCATTAAAATGCAGATGGCCTCTATTGGTAAATGTATGTTGGCCCCTAGCAGAAATGCAGGTTGTGATTTGTGATTACAGTGTTTTTCCTGTGTGTACATTCTGTATCACACAGTATACGCCACAAAGTCATGTGATAACAAGTATAACCCTTTCCCATGTATACAGACAAGCCATTCTCATCTGATATATTCACAATTATTATTATAACTACACACACTAGCCACATGCGTGCACCATGTGCATATGTGGAGATTTTATTAAGGCATGCGGATTAGCGGCAAGGGTATGGTCTCGGCCAAGAGTAAATCCCACCCCATTTTTAGAAACGAGATAAGGGTCTGGGGAAATTATATGTGGATTGCTGGTTCCTCAGGCCAGAACCAGGAGCATGGCTTTGCCTTCCTCTGGAAGACACACTGGCTTGCTGCCATGCTTTAAGACAGATCTCTTCATGTGATACAGCGATGATTCGGGCTGTCTCTACAAATATGATCGATCATTTAGAGCACTGGCTGTGATAGCACCTGTTGAAAGGTCAACAAAACCACCAGTTTGTAGGTGAAGACAGACACAACATATATCCGTATACGTATATAGTGTTTAATTTTGGTGCCAAATGACAAGTTGATAGAACACAACATGATAGGGGTTTTATTCCTATTTCGGAACTGAATGCTCTGCCTAACTTTGCTTTGCTTTGCCTTTATCAGAGACTATGAGATGAAAGGTCCTATTCAGATAGTTCATAGCGTTTTGCATGCACTGTATACTATGCAGGTACTGTGAGTTGTGAGATTTCCTTGTAGGGTAGTGTGAGAAACCCCATTCACACTACTCTATAATAATAATCAGATATGATGAGACAAGTGATTTAAAATGCCTCTGGCTCGTGCTAAGAGACTATATATTTAGTCTCTCCATTTTTTTTCTCTCACTCACTATGTAATCTGGCAAAGAAACTGGTATTTTCTTTGCTACAGTAACTTGCTGTAACAGTACTCCCTTATGTAAATTACAATACATTGCATTATTGTCCTACATACTATTTTCTTATAATCACTCCCATACATTGGCGATTCATTAGGCTTCATATTTTTGACACATGTAAAATGAAATGGAAAATAAAGATTTTTCGTTTTTATCAGTAGATATTGCTTGTTTATTGCAGTCTATGGATTTATTGCTGTGCATGGCATTATCACGATTTCAAGATGGGTGTCCCGTGTTCGGGTCCCAACAAATCTATCTGTAAAACATGCGCTGCCCTATTTGCGACGTGCTTGATTGAACAGGATTTTTATTTGTATTTATTTTGGTTTGTTTCTTTTTATAGAAAAAAAACAACCTGGAAAAATGACGTCGTTAGAGGTTCTGAATGTCGGTTTTCGATTACTTTTCGGTTAATCGTCCAGCCCCACATCACATTATTATTATTATTAGCTTTAATTCGTGCTAGCGTGCTGGTGTAGCAATTTAGCAATAGCTATTAGTAATCACTGAACATGTGCACTTTGTTAGCATAGAGAAGGGGCTCCAGGTCTACTGTACAGTGAGCACATTAACCAAGGGAGCCACATGGGAAAGTGGGCGGAGCCTACTGTCTGTTTCCTCACTGCCGTAAGATGATTGACAACCGGAGAGTCACGTCAGTGTGGATGTGGACCGTTGATTGAACATTGTGGAACGGCGAAGCCAGGGCCAAACACCAATACCAGAGAGGCAGAGAGAACAAGAGGGAGAGAAAGAGAGAGAGATGTTATAAATGTGTGTTCGGAGAGAAGAGTGACAGAGACGGATGAAGGCACAGAGATGGAAAAGGGTGAAAGGGCACAGAACGAGAAGTGGAGAATGGGAGAGGGTGATTTACTATGGGGAAGGAGATGAACTGAATGGCAGGAGCAAAGAGATGGGAAATTGAATGACAAGAAATACAGCTGCGGTTTAGGATAAAAGAGTGTGTGTGATTTAATGTTCAGGGTAATGTCTCAAAATAATGGTGGAATGTTTCTATAAAAATGAAAAAGTTTTGATTTGATTTGATTAAAACAACAACGATTTAAACAACTATGCCTGACTGACTACACATTAAGTTATAGTCCTATACGGCGAAAGCGCACTGCCTATTCATCAGACATGGATTATTTAAATTTATCCTAGACTAAGAACATTTGTAGATCTTTACATTTTTATTTTATTAGACGCACAATATGTCTGGGGAATTTTCATACACACCCCATTGAGCTGGCAGCATGTGGGCGTGTCTACAATTCCTACAGCAAATGCAAAATCTACGAGAGTGCCAAAAATAGCAATCATTACAGGTATATAACTGTCCAATACACAAACAAACAGGTTCATAAGCATAACGTTGTGTAATAAATAGATTTGCTTAAAATAAATATGTTTCTATGCCTTGAACTTCACTCTGTGAGTTCTTGGTGGTTCTGTCTCAAACGTTTAGCCTACACTCCATTCATTGAAAATAGGCTGCCCGATCGAGCTTAAAAAAAAACGTTATGTATTACTTTATGTAATACAAAGTTGTGCATTGTAGTTTGTTACAGCAGTATTTAAACAATAGACCCAAGGAACAAAAACTGGGAAAAAGTCATGTTTAATAAAGGAGGGGAAATTGTAGTATATACATTTGACATGGTAAGCAACTACTGCTTGTCTATTCTTTAGGGACCAACTATTATTAAGACCACAGTAAACTGTTACCATCTTCTCAAAGGAGGTAGGCTGTCCTTGAGCGGCTGCTTGGCAGAGAGCTGGTCGGTTCCTGACCCGGTCTCATGCTTAGTGACGGCAGCAAGTCCACTTGTTGCTTCACTGGATACAATTTTAGCTGGCCTTGCTGGTATTTCAACTGTGCACAATACAGGCAGCCTACTGTATTTTTGACATTGAAGCCTCTATCTGCAATAATTACATTTGTACAATACCTGTATAATAGTATCATCTCATCAGTCATCACTGCTGGGGGCCAAAGTCTCAGTTCTTTTCAGTTTCATCTGCTGGGCATTAATTCAAACCTATTGTTGGTATATGTTAGTCGGCCACTGTCCAGCTGACTTGTGTGAGGTTGGGTACATCATCAGGATTTGTGGGGTTCTCATTTTTTCTTCCAGCAGATAGAGAGACAAACATGGTAGAAAATGAAATGTGTGCATGCATACTAAGATATTGTCCAACTTGAGCAAGTTAATTCCCATTTTCATATTGTTCTCTCATATATGCATATATAGGAGTAGGTTTACAACTATTGGGTTTTATATAAATGTCCTTAAAAAAAAAAAAATGAAAGCAACAAATAAGTGATTAGTGTAATACATATTCATTACATGTTTCATCACATTGGCCCATTTACTTTACAAGGCAAGCATTACATTGTATTTTAAGACCCTATAATGTCTTATACATAGCATAAATCTGAGACTGACATAATCTTGAAGCACCTACAAATTTGAGTAAATTAAAAGCATAACATAAGATTAGGTTAGCTGTTTACTACACAATCACACAAACATTAGCCTAAGTTCATGGTGTATTTGGATGACTTTGATGAAGCTTATTTACTATATAGCAACATATTAACCATGTTTAAGAGTTTAAGCTTTATCCTGGCCAAGAAAAGTTAAAGATACAAGGCCTTACCGTACCGAAGTCTTGACTGCACAAGAGATGGTGTCTGCTGCCAGTCTCTTCAGATTTATGCCAAGCCAACCATACTCTGCAGATTTGTATAGAATTGAATTTAAGTTTCTTTGACGACTGTTCTTACTGCCAACAGCAAAACATACCGGGCATACCGTATATTAATTTGTTTTGTTGATCTTGCTCAGTTTTCCTGATAAAGACAATTACATAGTATACAGTAGGCCTACTGTACACAGTAGCTCGGGCACTTTTGGAAGTGACGACTTGCACACTATTTTTCCGAGTTATGGAATTACCCATGTTGTGAAAAACCGCTTTGGTTCTTTTGATCGATGGACCTTTATGGACTAAAGGAATATATAAATGAGAAATGGCCAGTTTTGGACATATACTTACAGTATGGTCGCTTCAAAGTTACGGTTACCTACTTACTGGTATGCTGGCAAATCTGAATCCATTGTGTTAGCCTACTTTGGCTAAATGTGGCTAAATGAACGATTGAATTGTGGATAAACTTACTGTTCTAACAATGTGTAGCATGTCCATATTGACAAGTATACAAACATTTGTATGTGATTGTAGATAGATTATTTGTATTGTGTCACTTTGCTTCCTCAACAATGTCGTATGCTACTGAGATAGAGCAGTTCCTGCACTTACCTATTTTAAATGTGGGAGGGGCCTGCGCCTTGTTACGCAGACTACCATTTTTCCGCTGAAGTATTAAGAGAGGCACTTTCCACGCCTGTAGCAGGAAATGAGCAGCGAAAGTCGACGGGCAGGTGCAGAGAGGGGGAGGTGTCGACGCCCTAGAAAGCAGAGAGGGTTTCTTTAATCACAGGAAGCAGCTGGATAATTGCGCATGTTACCAAAAGCAATCGGAGATGGATCACGTTCTCACTCCTAGGGAAGCCCCGGCACGTTGGCAGAGTGACTCAAGAGCCATAATCAGAGAGGCTTTTGTAGAGCTCCAGCTAAAGCAAACTGTCCTGGATCTGTCTGTTGAAATGGAGAACAGTGGAGGGGACTAGCTAGAGACCTGCTCGCTGACTTGGTCTTGACTGCTAGCGTACTGATAGGATATCATGAGCCTCACCTCGTCTCGCACCCCTGAGGACAAGTGTATAAATCGGGCATGTGCATGGCTGTTATGTTAATGTTATACTTTCAAAAAGTACAACACCACACAATGCCAATGAGACGTGCGTCTTGAGTTGTCTTACCGCTGACTCAGCTGTAGCAGTAGAAACACTGAATACAATACAATTGAATTGATTGTATTTGCATGTTCTAAAAATGTACTTCAAAATTAATAGATGAAATACAGCATGGGATATGCCAGGGAATTCCAAAAAGCCCTCAAGGGGTTCACAAACGGGATCCCCGATGGTGCAAATGACACTTTCTAGTAACACAATAGTCAAACATTCAAGGAAGAAGATGGATGATACATTAACACAACACACACACGCACGCACGCACATTCTTACAGACTGCCTTTAAGAATGAGGATCAGCGATATTGTGACACAATACTGTATATTTCAAAACATGATTTCCATGCAATGAAGTACAGTAGCTATTACTGCGGTCATTATGTAATGATGTTTAATAACGCCTTTGCTGCTGTTGAAGAACAATGGCCGATCGCAATATGTGGGGCTTAGTATATTTATAGATCACAATGTTAAGCTAGCATCTACTGTAATGATGTTTTATGTATCCATTTATACTGTACCTAGATTAATTTGAGACCTGCTATACATAAAACAATAGCTGTAGGATTTTGTCCTCTGAATAGAAATTATGCAAAAGTTTCTTACATTATTATGTGACAACATGTTTAATAATGTGGTCTACTCTCTGATTGGTAAACATCACCCAATACAACATAATTGTCCCTGAGGACCAGTTTTTATTACAGAGCAGTAGTCCAATGAAATGAAAACAGAAATACTGCTTTGCATAGTCCTCCAGCAATAACAATAGACAGTGCCCCATTTGAGTGAACAACAACTCATAAAGGTTTTATTTGATGTTGTTTCAATAAATATTTGGAGCGGTGTTAGTGCACAAACAAGTATTTCCTACCTATATTCAGTAGGCCTTTTGTACTTGGCAACGGTTTTTTCTAGAAGGTCCTCTAAACAGGACCTCTATGTTAAGATGTTTATTTCTTCTATTACATTTTTCTTCAAATCAGAATTGCAAATTGGTTTCTGATTATATTTGACCTACAGAAGGTATTGACACATTGGGGATTATTCTGATTATTCTAAACTGCAAGCATAACTGTAGTAGACATGTATGAGACATGGCCTTTCGTCAATTTAGTCATTATGGTAATAATAATAATGGTAAATGGAAATAGCTTTGGCCCACCGTGATCCACCCTGGCCCATAGCCCTTCCAACACACAACCTATATCTCAACCAGTGTAAATATACAGCATTGAATGAGAGAGGCCATAGATACAATGTGTATATCTTCTCACCCACTCCTTTCCCTCTCTCCAGCTTTGTGGCCACACTCTAACTAACTATGACAAATTATCCCCACACTTAATTACTAGCCTGGGAAAATCACAATGATGTTTATTAGGTACGGCACCATAAAGCTCCGTGTCCATGCCCAGACACCAAACAAACACTAATAACAACAAGAGGCCATACAAATTGGCTCAGCAGTACGCCCCGGGGGGAACGAAAGGTGACTTTCCCGAATTAATCGATAACTGCTTCTCATGGTGTGGCCAGCCGACTCAAACGACGACCAAATCCATCGCATGCACGCCTTGTCAGAGAGGTAGATTTAGCTGCGATCCATTTCCTATTATGGGTTATGGCTTTTCCCCCTTCATGAAAAGTGCTGAATACATCATAATACAGGGAGATCTTTTTATGCCTGCCCCCCCCCCCCCCCAGGGGGATGGTGTGGTGGGCGTGTGTGGGTGGGGTGTTGGGGGGGGGGGGGGGGGGGGTGGGGGGTGGGGTGGGGGGGGGGGGGG
>JAODUE010022086.1:0-12347 GCA_027564755.1 Amblyopsis hoosieri | reverse complement strand
TGCTTAATAAATAATAATACCGGGCGATCTTTTTATCCCGGCCCCCCCCCCCCCCGCCTTGACTTACAGTTATAGGGACTTGTGTCTTTCTGTTGTAGGTAGGTGTGTAGGTGTGTGTGTGTGTGTGTGTGTGTGTGTGTGTGTGTGTGTGTGTGTGTGTGAGAGAGAGACCGCAGCTGGACATCTGGCACTGTGGTGCTACAGCAGCAGTGCAGGACAGTGCTTTGGCCTTGCAGAGAGAGCGGTCATAAATAGACCCCTCTGGGCTCGCCAGCTTATTACTGGTTGATTTATCTGCCCCTCTGTAAGGATCGCATGCCCTTGGTACCTACCACCGAGGATCGTCCCGGAAGGGCCGCTATTACGGGTGTCCCCACTGTGTGCGCGCGCGTGTGCGTTTGTGTGTGTGTGTTTTGTAGGTGTTTGTGGATGCATAGTGAACATATGAGCGTGTGCCACATACGTCAAAACAACCCTTCTGGACCAGGGTCATCTCCATCATTGTATGCACACACACACACATACATGCTCAGATCTTTATGGCTCCTGTGGCGGGAGATACAGTGGGAACAATAGGATGGGATACATTTATTCGACAGCCTCCTCCCCCTTCCTAGTGATTTATCAGAGTATTTATCCTGGTAATGGGCCCCTTGTTCTTGCGCTCTGCCAAGCCCCTTTTGCGTCCCGCTATCCTTCTTCTGTTCTTATTTTTCCCTCCCTCACCCATTTTGTTCCTCCTCGTTGAATGTAAGGACAATGCGTGTGTTGTTGTCATGGCACGCAGTACTCGCTGCTATAGTGTGCTTTAGTAGCAGTTGTATAATCGTGATTCATTGTTAGGTGTATGGTAAAGAACTTCTGGGATTTATCCACGTGTCTGGCATTTGTTTCTTCAAAGATATTGCATCTCTTTTTCCCCCCTCCCATAATCCTATCAGCAACCGTCTTGTCATGTTGATCAAAGCAATGTAGTTTGTTTTCTATTTTATCTCAAAGCTTTGTCTCTCTGTGTTGTGCAGCAAGCGGAAAATAATTTCACCCACACAAAGTGAAAAAAATAAAAAGTAAATCAGATTATTTTTTATTATCTTCCATTTGTCATTTTAATATCAGCGCAGATTATATTATAGATAGCTACACTACACAACAGTGACAAATTATCTGTCACCTACCCCTAATAAATGTGCATATGTGTATGTGTCAATAACATTTTGTGAAGGTATCTGGTATGTTTAATATGAATATACTATATATGTTTAATTGTTTCTAGAGCTATAGCTTACAGCTCCAACCTAAATGGTCTCACTAAAAAACACTGTATGCATCTAGTGCTCTACAGGCTCATACAAACGAAAGATCTTATATACTGTAACAGCAGCATACTTTTCAGATTGGCAGTGTAGTTCCATTAAGGGAAATAAATAGTGAGTCGGTCACAGACCTCTGACCCTGCTAGGGCTCACCCACATTTATTTTACAAACACACACGCCGATGTCAATTAGAGACCTATATAATACTTAGGTATAGTAGAGACAGTCTTAACTGTAGCAGGGCATAACTGATATCTTTTTAAGGTCTCCAAACTGGATATGATATTTTTGCATATGCAGTACCAACTACGTAATTAATCTAATTCAGAGCTGTGCACAAAAAATGAACATGTCAAAAATGTCAGGTTAGTTTAATGCACATAACGAAGACACATAACAAGTATGTCTGTACGGTTTGTTCAAAAGCTAAACAGCATAGAGCTGCACTTGTTATGTGTCTTTGTATGTCTTTGCCAACATTGCCCCTCCAGCTGCCAGCTTGGATCTGCTTCACTGTCAACCAGATAAAGCGTGACTGGAGACAGTGATAGATAAGCATGGCCTTACACAGCCACAGGAAACGCTTAATAAAAATGATCAAACGTATTTATTGTTGATAACGCATGTGTGGTAATCGAGTCACAAGAAATTAATCGTTTTAATAATTGATTACGTTTGCAGGTGTGTGTGTGGTGGGGAACGTGACGATTTCCTTGCAGGACTTTATCATCATGCAGCTCATATTTACACCCCCTTCCCAAATGCTTTGGGCTTGTCCTGCTGTACATACCCCTGCACGTTCGCCAGGGTGATGGAGCAGAAAGAGATCTCAAATTTCACAACGTCTAATTTGGTGTGAACGAGAAGCGAGACTGACGTGTTGATGAAGTTGAACTGTACAACCCCCCCCCCACCACCACCCACTCACAACACCCACCGACCCTCCCTTCCACTCCTTCCTAATTCACGTCTCCTATGCTCCCCGGAGCACCTGTGGTGATTATCGCACAGACACGCCCTCTCCACCGACACCAGCTGCACGCCAAGCGCTAACGCCTTTCCTTTGGATGGCCTCCTTCCCCCTCCTGCTCGCCGAGGCCTCCAGAACATTACTTCCACCACAATCACACTGTTTCCAGCGCTGCTGCTAGAATTGGTTGTTCCGTTGGCGCTTTCTTTCATTGTTGTTTTTTTTTCTTTCTTTGCTGCACTTTATTTCTTTGGTTTGTTTGTTTGTTCTTTTGTTCTTGATGTGGTTGTTTTTCTTCTTACTTGCTACTGTAGCAATATCACTCTCACTCAGCCTCTAGCCATATTTTCTCTCTTTGCATTTTCTCTTTCTTGCTCTCTCTCTCTCTCTCTCTCTCCCTCTCTCTCTCTCTCCCTCTCTCCCTCTCTCTATGTCTTACTCCTTGCTATCAGCTGCTGTACCAACAAGACAACAACACCAGCTGGAGAGAATTTAGAGCGAGGGATGAGGCATGGAAGGGTGAAGGAACAGCGAGAAGACAAAAAAAGAAAGCTGAAAGAGATGGAAAGTGGCAGAAATTAGAATATGCTATTTGCTAGAATTTGCCCGTAAAACCTATTTATACGGATTGATTTGTTTGGTTAATTATGTGGCTCTGGAGGCACTAAAGAAAAGTTAATTCTCTGTCATCGGTGTTGTGCCCTCCTTAGCACTGAAATAATACTTTTAATCTGTATCTGCACAGTTGTAGCGAGAGCTAGTAACTTTACATACCATACACAATGTTACCTAGAGACACACATGTCTTTTAGCATCGATGGCGGTGTAATTTGTATAGTTAGATAGTTGGAAGCTTAAATGTTTAGTTGGAAGTTTAAATGTCATACAGTCATGGGATCTACAGTACTGCATTACATAACACTCATTAATAAGAGACGTTTATGAATGTTTCAACAGCCACACGAAAGACCATTCCTAACCCTGTAACACCAGTACAATGTGCAGATATTTGTACAAGCCAGCTTCATACGGGCTTGAGTCATGTCAGTCCATCAGTGTAGCGCTACGATGAAAGGACACCGTGTCTGGTGTTCACCCCTGACATCAGCACTATGGTTTGTTCTCTTCACCCCTCATGTCCACACTCCTCATCTTCCCATCAGAGCCACCCTCCACACCCATGGGGTGAGTGATCCCATCACACTTCAACCAGCCACCAGCCAGTCCCATTTTCCCAGACCACTCATGGCTCCAACATCTCCATCATCCACACTGCAAAACTGACTCATTCTGCTCACGTCCTAAAAACAAAATGTACCATTTCCTGGTTTGGATTTGTTGATAGAGGAGATACTTTTTTTATATATTTACAGTACATTTAATAAAATAAATTACAGTAATTCATAGATATTTGGAATAATTGCAATTGTGTCATGATTTTAACGCATACAAGTAATTTATGCAATTTATGCAATTACATATAAAAATGTTATTTATTGTGTTTATTTATTTGTTTGTTTTGATAAATCAATTAATCTGAAATGGGGGGTGGTGGGGTTTAAGAAGTGAATACATCCATGACTATATTCTCAGAGTTGTGGTGTCTAACACCCCACATCAGCTGTTTAGTCTGAGTGGGGGACCACTCTTTGGCTTTCCCTCTCTGCTAGCCTCCTCTCTCTTCATTTTCTTTCTTTCTTTTTTAAATAATTGAATAGACCTCTTCACCTTTGTAAAATGAACAGTATAATAGGCTTTTAGCCTACGCGTCAACAGCAGGCCGACTGACCCAGTGAATAAGAAAAGGCAGGGCCTACTACCTTCAAAACAAATGATATAACCATACGTTTAACCAACTAGTATTTAGCAACGTTTAAATGCGTAACAGACTAATCGCACACACCCCTAGTACAAATGTGCATACATACTGTACAGTATTATCTGTAGCCATTCCTGTGTGTGTGTTTGTGTGTGCGTGTGTGTGCGTATGTGTGTGTCCACCTCAGAGTGCAAACATGTATGTACATCAGCACGCTACACAGTTCATGCATTTGGCTAGTTTCTTGTTAAAGGTATATTGCTGCTTGGCACATATGTTAACATTACATAACATACAGTGGGGCTGTATTTGGCCACGGTCCACTGCAGCCACAGGCGGGGGGGGGGGCAAAGCCAGACTTGCTTTGAAGCTGTGCATTCTCAGCACACTCCTGCCCTTACTGTGACTGGCCGGACTCTCTCTCTCTCTCTATCTCTCTCTCTCTCTCTCTCTCTCTCTCTCTCCACACACAGTAATTACAGCGACATTTGAAGTGAGAGTGTGGCTATTGGCAGAGGAGAGGATAGATACAGGTAAGCTAGGGGACATGTGTGACTTAAAAGCTTCGACAGTGGAGAGGAGGAGATAGATGACACTTTCAGTAGTAGTAAACACAACCAATTCTGCACATCAACTCTGACCACATCCCATAATGTTTCACACAAGTTACACCTGTACTACAGTATGTAACTTTCTTTCTAATTTATGTATGTAAAAATAAACAATATTTATTTCTATGTATAATACACATACTCTAAATATACTATATCAATTATGTAGAGTAAACCCATATATTTATAACTATATTGGCTGCACATGAAGGAATTTGTAGGAATATAATTACACTTAAAATGTACATGTGTAAAATACAGCTAAATATTGTATCCTTCTTTGGATATTGTGTTAATTGAGGATTTGAAGAACGTTCTCACACGGCGTGGTAAAAAATATATAGTTTTCACACTTTAATGCAAGTTATGAGACTAAAGATTTAAAGAAAAGGTGTGCACTTGAATGAATATGCATGAATGTGTGTGTGTGTGTGAGGGTATTGCATACACATGCTCACGAAAGGTCAACTTGGGGACAATTCTCAATGTCACGTGGTCGCTTGTTCCTAATGTGCAGTGTTTTACACCCTGCGAAAATAAGCTACATATTCTTTCCCTCAGGCAAAACCCCTCAAGGTCAGCGCAAGGCTAACGCGAATTCCGAGCTCGCACATAAGCAACTCTTTTACACATGCGCAAAAAGATAATGGAAGTAAACCTCGCGGCCTTACTCAGCCCGTGGAATAATGCTGTACTGGTAGAAATTAACATGACTGAGTGCGTGTGTCAGTAGAGACCTCTCTATGTATTATGAAGGCCCGGAGTGCTGTGTTTGCAATAGTGCAAATTGTAGACGCACTCATCCGTGCGCATGCTCGCGCACACACACAAGCACCCACACCCAGACAAGCGACCAGTGTAACCCTGCACCTGTAATGAGGTGATAATGCTGAGTAAGAGAGAGCAATGCTCTCAATAACGTGCATGTGCGTACACATGCTCACTCACACAAACACACACACACACACACACACACACATACACCAAGCGGCGCGTAATGACTGTAGCTCTATCACCATGGCGTCTGGTGCGGAGTGACCTAAATGGGTTAGGATTGCAGCATCACTAGTAATTACCACTGAAAGCTTGCTGATATATGACGCCTATAAACGGCCTATAGGGGAAGACATATAGGCCAGAATACAGTTGTGTGAACCTCGGCATTCTGCGGAGGGCAGTGCGAGACAAACACTTATTTGTCATTAAGAGACATTGCCTGGCGCTTTTCCCCGTGCTGACAGTGAGGCAGAAACTGTGCTGAAAATGGGGCTTATTGAATGTGCGTTCTTTTGAGGATTTCTGGTTTTCCCACAAGGGTATTGTTTAATAGCGTGAGCTACACTGTGTACGATGTTACGATGTTCAAGGATGTGAGACCTGCATGGATTTCACCACAGTCCAGAAATGGCTTAATCACATGAACGTGGATAGACCTGGCAAAACACATTTTGGAATTGAGAAAGGAGATCTAGGCAGTTTGCTGTATAAGAACATGTGCTTGAGAGAGTAGGAGAGTGATAATGTGGGTCTTTCTCTCTAGGTAGCCATCTCAAAGAATAGTAATGTTCTGTGGAGGTAATTGGTACCACAATACTTCATATCTATGGTGTTCCTGTGGAAATAAGGTGTGAACAGGGAGAAAGTGTATCTCCCCGGGTCACAGCAACTTCTTACCTCTTGTGCGTTTAATGAATGTACAGGCAGCGGAAGCACTAGGCAGGCAAGAAACAAAGTGTGCAATCAGAATTAATTGTTCAGGTAAATATAATTAATATTCAGGCAAACCACTCAAGTTATATAAACTGCTTACTGTAATGTTGTCCTTTTTTCTCCATTTATTAAGGTACTGTGTAAAGGCAAAAGAGAATGTTGTCAGTAAATACTATGGGTGTAACGGTTCACCAAATCCAGGGTTTGGATCATATCTCGGTTTTTGAGCAATGGTTCGGTTCATATCGTGGTTTTAGCATTTTTTTTCATTTGAGCGGTATAATCTGGGATTTTTTTCTGGCCTTGATTATATTCATTCTGTACAATAGTCTTCTTTTTTTCTATACTTTCTGCCACTAGATGGCACACTAGCACCAGTTTCTCAGCCAAACAAGAACACTGTTCTATGCACATGTGTGCATAGCGCACACATGTGCGCTATGCTGTAGCGCCAGCACTAGATAGCCTAAACATAAAAAAAAGATTAGATCGGATAATAACACCCTGCTAAGGACAATATTCCACTATAGCCTTAACATAGAAAATGGTAATTGTTTGCTGCTATATTCATGTTTAAAGTGAAGTTACACAATGCAGTCAGACGAACGTACAGTTTGGAACCACATGATGACAAAACACTGTGGTCAGAGACTGAATTAAAAATAACCTGGCAGTTTTGGACAGTTTTCATACCTTGGCGGACATCATGGATATAATCACATACGTCTGATAGGTTTCGCGAAAGAGCCACCCACAAGAAAGGTAGCCTAACTGCTGCGTCATGAGTAACCCACCCACGAAGACGACACAGTATGTGTGTGCGTGTGTGCACTGCGCGTCTTGTCGTTTCTCAGAAAAATGACACAAACGCATTTTTGTTTCTAAATAAAGTGTCTAAATAAAGTGATATTATTCCACATTGTTTCTTTGAGTAAAGAAGCGAAGGCAATAGACTCGTTGCCATAATCCGATCGCAGTGACGGGGATTAATTCCATGAATGAGAACACATTCTATAAATTGCTTTGTATTGTGTTTTGACAACGATAAAGGAGGTGCCCTTGTAAATAATAGTAGGCCTATGCCTAACGTTACTGTAGCCTACACAGCGACGCTGTTAAACAAGAAAGAGAGTGCCACTAGTCTTGGCCAGAAGTAGCAGAAACGTCAGGCTGTATTTCAGGATTAAACTCAGGCAGTTCAAATGCTATGGATCATACTGTTTTATTATAAATCCAATCCATATTTGTAGTCATAGTAGTTCATATGTTCCTGTCAAATAGATATTTACTTACTGTAGGATAATCATACCTGATGTTTGCAGAGATAGGCTACTTCCCATGTGTTGTCTTACATTCTGTAGATTGTTTGGGTGTTTATCGAAGCTTTACCAGCTGATTACAAAGTAAACAGAATGGAAACAGCTCCGCTATTGTCATGTGACCTCAATAGTTCGTTGTGATTGGTTAAACCCATTTCATCGCCAGGCAAAAGTAAAAAAAATCGACTTAAAGCGAATCTATATGTCGCATTTTCGCATTATGGAAATTCGCGCTGTATGTATATGGTGTCATTTAATTTAATGCATTTAAATTAATAAACCGTCACTTTTTTGCATCGCTTTTTCGCGTTGCGCTTGGTGTAAAAGAGCCTTAAGGACGTTGTGTGTGAAGTGGCAAGGATAGGCCAGGGATCCAGGATCATACAATACACACAACAACAGCAGTCCTATAGCACTGCTGAAAGTGGTTCCAATAGACTATTGAGATGTTATGGTGCTGAAGAGCTTGAGAAACAAAGAATGAGAGAGAAGGATGAGTTTAGTCGGGTTTATTCAGCACAAAATCAATTACAGAAGCCAAAAAAGGACTCAATAGGGAATGTGTTGAAAAAGGGCTTAATATAGCCCTGGGGAATTGTGGGTAAACATCTCCTTGAAGACATTTCAAGGATTTGCAATGAAAGGAGGAGAGAGTGAGAGAAAAGACAAAGAGTCAAAGCTTTTCCATACTACTGTAATCTATTTGAGGCAGTCTGTGAACAAACTCTAATATTCTAGCTGGCACCATGACCACTTGAAACTGCGTGGGTGGGGTGAGGGTACATGAATATCTCACAGGGAGATTGTTAGACTGTGTTGCTGTATGTGTATACTATGGTGCTGTTTTTACTTATGTTTTTATTTATTTATTTAAAGGACTTACTGTTTGCGTTATTGATAACCACATTAGACCAGCCATAGATCCATCAGGCACACACACATGCACGCACGCACCCACACACGCATGCGCAGGCTCACTTGTTAAACAAAATATGGATACCGGTACAGATCCTAGACCAAGCTAAGGTTGCTTACTGTCAGTGTCTGAATGGATTGCATTTCAGTGTGCAACAAAAGCACATCTATTATTGTGTGTGTGTCTACATATGCACGTATGAATGACCGTATATCAGGCTGACCCTGACCCAGGCTGACCCTGACCCAGGCTGACCCTGACCCAGCTAACATTACTTGCTGTGAGTTAGGGCAGATGGACTATGTGTGTGTGTCTGTCTGTCTGTCCGTGTGAATTTGTAAAATGGCTCTGGATGCGTCAGATAGATGGCTGCCTCCAGCATTACAGCACATATCACTCATAATCAGTCAAGCGCACAAACACAATACGTGCCGTGCCCCAAGCACACAGGCACATGTGTACTTATTAATACACACTCTTAACACACTGACATCTTCCCTGACACCTCAATGGTATTAGTTGAAGTGGGAAGCCGGCCGGGCGACGTGGATGTGAAAAGTCTCCACAGACGTAAAGCTGTCTGTGTTGTATCACACCTACCAGATAAGAGGATGCTCAGTGTCTGTTAGTGTGATAGCCTGTTGTCAAACTGTTATACTGTCCAACCCACTGGAGTTCTGTAAGAGAGCTAAGCTTTTCTATGGTGTTCACCTACTCGTTTAGCCAACACCTATGTATTTGTCACACACAAACTCGAACACACTGGGAGAAGTGGAAAACAGGTCAAAAGGTCAATTATGTTTTATTGTTTCAGGGGAATTGTTTTTCAAATGCTGTTCTCTATTTAGCCACCAGGAGGCTTAGTGGGAATATTGTCTGAATTGGAGACATGATCTCTCATATCTGGGGAAAACCATCAATCAATGTTATATATTATATATTTTTTTAATCAAACAAAATACATTTTATTTAAAGGATTAATTAATTAATTATTTACAGAATGCAAATATAATGTATCTCTATTTAAATCATAAATAATTCATACATTTGTTGATGTGAATAAGGATTCACACCTCTTTGTAGTAAAAACATTCTATTATTATAGTCTGACAGCCTGAATATGCTGTAAGAATTATATAGCATTCAGTGGAATTAATAGAATGGTTGGAAAGCTGGAAAAAGCCAGTCTGACAACCATTTATAATATAAAGTCTTTAAAAAAAATTACATTACTCCTGTCAAGGAGGAAAATCATATGCATGGCCTGTTTTGTTATTTTCATTATAATTTCCACTGACTAGCAGATTATCATGCTGTTAACCAGTCCACAATGTATTTTTTCAACATGATATGATTGAAGTTTTATTTTTCCCCACAAATTGTGTCTTCACAGCATGACATGAAATAAACAAACACTGGGCAGGTACCAGACAAAAATATATTTATATTACACTGCGGAACATTAAAGCAAGCAAGGTAAATGTAGGTAGTTATGTCATACGAACATGGATAAATCGGTCACAAAAGTGAAATATGAAACGTAAATATTTGTCAAAAACGTAAAGTAGTTTGTGAGCCATAATGGAGTCCTGTCATAAAACTTTTAAGTTAACAGTTGCTGTTCCAAACAAGCAGACTGCAACAGTGGTAAAATGACCACTGCTTGACAGGTAAGGGACGGGAAAATGTGCGTGGTTTGAGTTTGACAACATATGGAAACACTTTTTCTAACACTCTAACACACTTTGGAGTGAAAATAAATGCTGCCGTGGCTAAATGTGATGGAGTGTTGTTAGGGTGATTGACTCACACCAAAATGGTACAGTAGATGGTGCGATTCCCAACAAGCCAGGTCTAAGCATCCTTGAGATCTCTAACCTGCTGCTCCATAATACTAACCTAATCTAATACTAATTAGATAAAAGTGCTAAATTATCTGAATGCAATGGAGAGGTGCTCATGGCGTGGACAGATCTAGTTGATCATTTAAAACATTTGATACATAACATATTATAAATCTCATATACTGAAGCTTTAATGGTATCATCAGCTATTGCAAGCTAATTGTAAGGTAGTACACTTTTTTCAAATTCACTAAATATCTCCTTGCATTTTGCCGCTCATCACAACAAAGCCATATACTACACTTTGATTCACAATACGTTTCAATGTGTGATGCAGCGCTGCAGAGGGATATTGTTTTTATTTGAGCTTGAGTTTATATGAGCTTATATGTACTGTATGTGAGTGTGTGTATGTATGTATGTGTATATGTGTATATGTATATATGTATGTGTACTGTATATGTACTGTATATGTATATATATTATATATGTGTGTGTGTGTGTGTGTGTGTGTGTGTATACGTGTGTATATATATATATATATGCTGTGTATATATATATAACAAATTATGGCATTTGGGGCCAAAACACAGCACCATTGGGTGCACACACACACACACAATTATTATACAGTATATATAAAAACATTTAAAATGTATTTTACCATTATTCAACCAGAATCTTTTTAAGAGAGACCTGGCCGAAATAGCAGTAAACCTCCAGTAGAGTTTTTTGTTGATGACTATACATTCAAACACTCTGGACTAAGATGTACAATTAAAACAACAATAACATTAAAAAACTAATAATGAAATTGAAACAAATATTTAAAACAACCGGATACACATTGTTAAAACTACCTGAGTACAATCAAAACCAATGGCAACAATTACCAGCTTTTCATTCAAGATTTAAATGAATCAAAGGAGATCAGACTATGCAGCTTTAAATCTGTCTGCAATATATTCCAGCTGGATGGAGGGCAATAGCTAAAAGCCTTCTTGCCAAGCTCTGTATGGACCTTGGGTAATAGACAACAAATAAATGTCACAAGACCGCAAACTATAACAAAAGTGGATTTGGACACTCCCAAAATGCTGTTTGCTCCATGCGCTTTAAACTGTACGCTTAGATCATTAAAATAGGGCCCTACATTTTTTTACAGCAATAACATGATGGTAAACATGTATGAAAATATACAGCCAACTACAACTTAAATGCAATATTACGTGTATACCTGTAATAACATCACACAATGAGTGAAACCAGTGATCTCTGCAAGGCAAATTATGGGGAACTATATAAAAATATTATTCTTCATGGCTGCACGTCAAGTCTTCACCAACAGTTGTAAGTAGATTTAAAAACCACTGTTTATGGTTGGCAAACATTTGGACCTTTTAATCGTGACATTGCGTGAATGTCAAAATGGTTGTACATTGTTGTGGATTTCCTTTTCAGAAGTGTGGACCATAAATCACAGTGGGAAACATGTCACACAAATGCAATAATTATCGTACAGCTGCCAACACTGCTGGACCCCAAAGTGCTGCAGCGTGTTGTAGCTCCCAGGCCTTCCTCAGGGTGCATAGTGCACTAACAGTGCCAGGTGTCATTTATACAGCCTAATTGTACCACCCATGGTAGCAGGGTACAATGGCTGCAATTAGTTGCTTACAATATATACAGTACACATATCTATATCTATATATATATATATATATATATATAGATATATATATTTGGGCTGGCCCCAAATATTCGATCATTCGGGTATTCGTTCGTTGGGTATGTATTCGATTTAAATATTGGGATTCGAGTATTCGTTTTTTCACATTATGCAT
>JAODUE010022075.1:0-23616 GCA_027564755.1 Amblyopsis hoosieri | reverse complement strand
TCACTCGCGAACAAGACCCCAAGGTACTTGAACTCCTTCACTTGGGGTAAGGACTCATTCCCTACCCGGAGTAGGCAATCCATCGGTTTCTTGCTGATACAGAATACAAACAGACAGATACAAACAGTGTAAACTTAAAGGCAAAAAACTTATTTCCTTTTTTTAAATAAATATAATGTTAAGTGCTTTGAATATCTAATCACTATGCAGAAAGCTCAGATAATGTAATTATTTTTAACATATTTTGACTTATGATTATTATATAATGTCTCAAAATGTCAGAGCAATTACTGTACATTGTTACATCGTAAACTGATCATGCCTACAGTAAACGCTTTTGGAAATGAACACATTTTTGGTACAGAAGAGGCTATGTGGTAAGATGGAATGTCAACTACAGTAGAGGAATGAACACAAACTGCTCATCCTTTTTAAAGGTCAAGCTGGAATTTGTATGAGACGTCTCTTGCAGGATGTTAACTCAGTCCACAGCTGACAGGAGATCTGGGATAGCGGGAGAGTGCTGGATCTTTGGACTGGATAGGAATACTTTGCTGTTGAGTCATCCCAGGAGCATTCACCAGCCTCCCTGGTTCCTCCTGGGAGTTTTGTCATCTCTGGCTGTGGGCACCACTGTGGATCCTGAGGGACCCCTGGCAGATACACTGGCTGCCACCTCTTCTTGGGTGGTGGGGGGTGTTCTTTATCACCCCTTCCCACTTCCCTAGCAGGAAGTTGGCTCTGTGTGAAACTGGAGAGGCCGCCCTCTCTGGGAGATGGAGGTCAGCGATTGGCTGATACTTGAGAGAGCAGACAGACAAACAGGTGTGGGTCTGTTCTTTATAAACGGCCTAGAACAAGGCCAGAGCCCCACACACACACACACACACACACACACACACACACATATATATCGAGAAGAGGACAGACACCTCCACAGACGTGCATGTGAGGAAATACACTCAGACACCTACTGAGTGGGTGGGCTCTCTGTTTACTGAAACAACAGGAAACATCATGGTTGTCAACTATGTTGGTTTGTTTGTTTCTATACATGATGTTCTTTCTATTCTGTTTTTTCTGCCCAGAACACTTTCCATCTAGGTCACACAGACACCTGGACACTGACCAGTTGGACAATATGCTAATTCACCCTTTCCTTTTATGATAAGGAACTATATTAGATTGATTACTTATTACTTATTGCATGTAGGCCAAATAGGGCCCATATCGTCACCTTTCTAAAAGAATGTCCTAAGTATAGTCATATTTAGCATTCATCTTTCTGAACACTATGACATTCTCTCTCCTTCTATCTGTTTCCAGTCCATCCTTCTCCATCTCTCTGCTGTTTGGGTGAAGGCTCTGGGGTGCTGCTTGCAGGACCCCCTCCCCTCCACGTTAACGCGTTACCCGGCTGGAGAGTGCATTCCTTCCACCTCTACTAGCCTCACGGGGTCAAGCTAAAGCAAACCTCCTCTGTTCCAAGGAATACTGTAGCGTCTGACTCTGCTAAGCTAACTGAAGTAGGCTCTTTAGATGTGGCAGGGGTGTGCAGACATTTTCTAATCTGAATCACTCTCTCCAGCGGTTTCTCTATCCCCTCCTACTTGTGTGCTTTTTTTTCTCCAGGTATTCTAAGGAGTACAGGAGGAATTTTGGGAATACGTGTTGCCCGCCAGTAAATGTGCTTTTCCGACCCAGACGTTTGATTTATGTTTACGCTAGCTAAAACATGAGAGCCATAAAGTGGAAAGGGAAATATTGGATGTGTAGTGTGGGAATGTTGCACAGACAATTCTTTTTTAAGTGTTTTTCTCTTACAAATTCATGTTTAAAGTTGTGAACAACACATGTACGACACATGCACACACACACAAGAATGGCCAAACAGGCATTACTGTAAAACGTGCAAACATGTCCGCGCCGTTAACAATCCATTTGAAGCAGATCTGGAGTGTGTTCATAGGCTGCTTTTGTTAGCATCTGTAGTTTGTTCTGCAAGTTTGTTTACTTTATTGCAAGACAGCATATGGCTGCATATTTCACAATGTCCATGGCTCACTACAAGTAACAGTCACATATCTTACATGCACAAAATGCGCAATTGGTAAAAGTTAACTATTCCGATTAAACCATGATGTGAGAGTTATTCTATAATTTAGATAGATGATAGATGAATGCTCTTATTAGAATGGAAATACATGTACCTTAACATAATCATTCTTGAAGCATTAAAGCAAACATACTTCCACAGTAGTCCATCATGACAAATATAAAGTCATATATACTGGTATGAAATTCCAGGACAGGGAGCAGCCTCATCCCCAGCCAACAAGGGATTTATGGACATTAAAATTATGAACGAATGACTTCAGCGGTTGCATGATGCACCCAGAAGCAGAAGCATACATCTCCCTGGCTCACTGTTTATATTTGAATATGCTAACTGCACTGATCGTGACTTTATGAGAGAAGAGAGGAATGGAAACCACTCAGCACTCAACAACATCAACGCATTTGAAACACTGGTTTCAATAGCGTTCATTCTTCTAGGCAAACATAGAGGGCTCTGCCTTTAACACGTTTGAAATGGCGGCCACTGTGAGACAGTGAAGAATTACTGAATGAGTCACTGGGAACTTATGGAGACGTTCCCGTTGCTGTGGTTTTATACACATCGTCATTCTCAGTAATTACAACATGGACCAAGCAACATGCAGACAAGTCTGAAGAAGTCCGACGGCTGCTGCTGGATAGAAGACAGTGTTCTAAATGCTAACACTAAGTACAAGCAGCCCTCTGTTGCAGGGACTGCTTTCATGGAGTGGTTCAGGTTAACGTTTGCACTTGAATATGCATTGTGGCATCTGACGTGGTCCCTGACACAACACCACCATGTGTCTTCCTTCAGGAGGTGTGTGTGTGTGGAGGTGCATGTGTGTGTGGGTGTGTATTTACCTAACGTGAAGTGTTCCCCCTGTAATACTATAAGTACTGTAAAGCAGCAAACTGCACACTTAATGCCAACACTTTCAGGGAAATTCACTTACAGTGAATTGTTCAGTGAGGTGTTCTGTGTGGTGAAACGGGAAACCCAAGCTATTTGATTTTGTTTTAAATCATACAGTAGCTACAAGTCACAATTAAAATAAAACCCCTCAAATAGCCTGCGTTTACTTGAAGTTTGCTTTAGCTAAGGTACAATGTTAGATTTATGTATACTTTTCAATTGAAAGGAATGTGGCCCTGTTTAACTTCATTTTAACTGTAAGATTGTTATAAAAGTGTGGCGCTTGCAAGTTTGACGGTCTGCATGTGGAGCTAAATAATGTTATGAGTTTATGTTATGTTAGTTAGTGTGTGCATGGCTTAACCATTCTATCTACGGTAATGTAAACCTCTTCCTATACATGCCAGGACCTGAGAGACTGGCTGTGCACATTTGCTTTCTCCTGCCTGAGGTCCTAATGGCCTGGGTCATGGGTCCATGCTATCAAGTGGAGCGGGCTTGTAGTGGGCGGGGCAAAGGACAATAGCATTCAGCTGGAACAGGATAGCCAGATAATTCCTCTCCCCTTGTATCTCACTCTCAGGATAGAGCACCGCTTCACCGTCTCTCATTTATCCTCTCCTGCTTTTCACTTCCATTTAATCTACAGTTGAGCTGTGCGCCCACTCAAACAAGCGGTCACTTTTTCATTTGATGTGATGACATGAGAGGTGAGTAGCCCCCTTAGCGTTTCACTGCTGACTGGTGACTGAGTGGATAATGATATCAACCAAACCTCCTTTAACAGTAGGTACCCGGTCCTCTGTTTATTTTCCAACGTAATCATAACCAACAGAAAAGGCTCTGTGTACATGCTCCTGGAATATGGCCCAAGAACATCAGCTCGGGTGTCGCGGAGCTGAGCGCTACAAACAAAACGCATGAGGGAGAGAGAGAGCGAGGGACAGAGAGAGCGCGAGGGACAGAGCGAGAGAGAGAGAGCGGGGGGGGCATTTCATAAAACCTTGGCTGCGTACAGGATTGTGTTCCCTCCACACATTTCTTGATTGATAATTACTGCCATCTGTCTTCACTGCATGAGGCTCTCAATGGTGCATGTGAGAGGCATATGTACTGTAGAAGCATAGTCTTTAAAGTAACACTCCTCAATTTGAGCCTGGAATTCCCCTTATGGTTGAAACAAGCAATACAACAACATTGTTCCAGTCAACTCCGCCAGTGCGTGACCCTCCCCATCTGGTTATTGATTGCTTGGCATTGGTCTCTACTCCATTAGGACCAGAGCACCTATAGGCTTACAGCTACAATGCTCAGTATGGAACCCATAGATGCAAAAGCGTTCGTCAACCGTTTACAATGGACCAATAAGTGACTGTCCCAAGATGACATTAGCTAAATTATTTTAAACATTCTGATAGGGTGATATAAAGGTAGGAAGTTCAATCGCATATAAGGACGTTTGATTGAAACCTTAATGACAAACACTTTCGAATTGAAGGGTTCCAGACTGACGTTTGCAGAGAAGTCGAACAGTTTGCAAGATCAGGATGGTGTTGCGATGGCGATGCTAGATTTTATGCAGGCCCCCCACACAAAATAGAGCCATGACATGCGATCATATACAGCCTTCATTGTGCTCCAGACGATTAGTTTCCCAATACTGCTTGAGATCAAGACACACAAACAACAGCCCTACATCACCCAGTACTGCAGTAACTGAAGTAAGAGGCCTATAGCCAAGAACAGGTAAAATGTATTTTGCTCAGCAAATCAAACTACAGGGGGCGCTACGATGCTATCACAGGCTAGCTTCGAGCATATATCCGTTAAAGCTATCAACGGATATGTTACAGAGGTTTGACACAGGGTAATTAAGGTAACTAACTGACTTCATATACAGATTATATCAGAAACATAATAATGGCTAACATATGTGTTTTCACATCCACTAAGATTTCTGAAAGGTTACGAGTCATATAGCCACTATATCTATAAATAGAAGTCCATGTTCATAACCTGTAACAGAGTCAGACATCTGACATGATATTACTGGAACCATAGAAGTGTAGCTACCTCTGTTCTGGCCCATAACCCAGAGTGAATGGCTGTGGTGATCCACAGGTTCTCCAGCCAGGTAGGCTACTAGCCATACAATAAACACACCTTCTGTTCAGTCTCTCACTACATTGTTTTAACTCTACTACAATCGCAACAACTGAATGGAACGATTATAAAATGGACAGTTGGGATTGTATTGCTTGATTGAAAACAACTTGTTCATTACAATCGTGTTTTCAGGAAAGAAGAGAAAGGCGGAATTAAGTACGCAGTTGGGAATTGTTTTGTTCCTTGGTTTTAGCTAATAATCTGAGAGATGATTTATAAATGCACAGCTGTGTGTGTGTATAACTATAACTCATTAGTAGACATTGTCCCGTCTCAGACCAACAAAGGTGTCTCCAGTCTGTTGTGTAGAAAGCGTGTAAAGTCAAATCCATTCGCTGTAGTGCGGCTAATGCGGATATTAACGGCAAGATATTGCCATGGCAACCATGCATTATTCTAACCTCAGCGAAGCTTGAACGCAAGCCAAGCAGCGCAAACATCTTAAAGGCCTGATGCAACCCAAGACCACTGCCAGTAGCCAGGCTGTGACACAAGGGTTCGAAGGCCCACATCTCTGACAGAGACATGTACTGCATTACAGCACGGTAATAACTCACAGAGAAGCTAACACAATAACATGGAAAAAATTACATTCAGAAGAGAAGAAAATCTGAATTTGATTGGTTTTAGCGCCATGTCAAACAAAACCCATTATCATTTCATGGCTCACTGTCCACTCAGATTTGTTGTATCGGGTGAAGCAGCGAAAACACAAGTGCGGTTATGTTTGCACATAACTCCACGAAGTAACAACGTAGAGCTAATTGACTTTTGCTGGCCGTAGACCTACTGTAATGTTCTTTGGCTGATTAGCCGGGCCAAATGATGCATGTCTCATTGTGCTTCACCATGTTTGGCAGCTTGTGGTAAGTCATCCTTATATCCGTCTCCTTGGGGAATGCTCCAGCACAGGGAAGGAATGTTTCACCCAGTGAGTCAGGGCTTTTTCCACTTTTTAAGCTCTTGTTCGGACAGCTGGGGAAGGGCTGGTATTGTTGGCGGGTTGGGTGGGGGGGGGTCCACTCCATCTGCACGCTGTGGGTTTTCTGTCAGATCTCAGACAGGGGGCGGGGGGGGGACATGAGAGGATAGTGGAAATGTGTGTATCACATTTGCGGGGGCTCTGCCCCTCTTCTAATGCGTGGGCATGTAGCGAATGACAGACATGGGCAGCAGGCATACAGTAGGGGAGGAGGGTGGGGGGGGGCCTGCTGGTGGTTACACGTCCATGGCCTCAGAGCAGCGCTAGCTTGTGGTCCACTGTGCTACACAGGCTCTGCTGGAGACGGTCCTGGTATGGTTGGCCACTGATTGGGGTTGGGGGGGGGGGGCTTGTAAGGTAAGATCTCAGCTGCACACGTGTATAGTCATCAAAATCTCTCTCTCTCTCTCTCTCCCTCATTTCCTTCCTTCTGGGTCTCCCCGTTGCATAACAAACCGGGACGTTCTCTTCCCACCATATTCTCTCTTTTCTCTGCCATCAATCTCACTTTCCCTGATATCCCCCCTCTGTCCTAAACTGTGACAGTTCTGTTTTTCCCTGCATGCATTGCAGTCAATAACATGGCACAGCATATTGCGTGAAACCAGAAACCAATTGGCAGATCGGAGGATGAATGAGGGATAAGAATTATGAGAAATACCCTAGCCAATAGTTTTCAATAAGAGATGACACTACAAACAAAAGATGGTGTTATGTCTTCTTTCTCAAAACGTGTTGTTCTAATGGGAACAGACATCTGTTGTCATCTCCTCCAACCTCCTGTCCCTCTTTTTAACTATTTGTCTTTCATTGTGCCATGCCCTGTCTGCCATGTTGGTTGATATCGATGCTCTTTATTAAATTAGTTGTTTGTGCATGTGCTGTATTCGTTTGTTTTGCTCATCTGGTATTTACCAACCCACACTTTGAAAACTATTAAAGACATCACCCTTGTTCTTACACGTTTGTACAAGCTCGTGAGATGTATTTTCTGTTGCTGCTGTTTAAGTTTATTGCTCATATCATGACAAGTATCCATGAGGACAGTAACACTAAGTAAAATATCCCCCCCTAGTGGTGTGAATGAGAAACGAATTACAAAATTGCCAAATTCCCCTCAGTTTGTCTGCCATTTGCCTTGCGAGTCTCCAGAAACCACACTGAACATATGAACAACTAACAAACAAAATGTGTATAAATTCAACAAGCAAGACAACAAATGCTCTGATGGGAAAAGATGAAGGAGAAGATTAGGAGACTATTGGCTTAGTGTGGTTTCTTGCAATGCATGCAGGAAACCAATAACCAGCGTATTGCTTTGAGTTACTGGTCAGTAACCATCTTTTATAGTTACACTTTTTCTCTTCTCCTTTCTTTCCATCTTTCTAATTCCCTTTTCCCCATAATGCTGATGTGTCACCACTCACCAACCTCGTCTTTGTCATTGGCCCTCCCACACCCCCTCTCTCTCTCTCTCTCTCTCTCTCTCTCTCTCTCTCTCTCTCTCTCTCTCTTTCTCTCTCTCTCGCTCACACACACACACACTAACATTTCCAGATGTGTGTGCAGAGGGAGGGATGATGTCATGGCAGACCGGAGGCTGAGTCTCCATATCCCACACTCTCTCTCTCTCTCTCTCTCTCTCTCTCTCTCTCTCTCTCTCTCTCTCTCTCTCTCTCTCCTCCTACTTCAATGGATGAGAGGAGAGGATATGTACGAGGAGTTGAATTCCAAAATGTGTTCAGTCAGAATCACACACACACACACGCACACACACACCCACACACCAGTTTAACATGGCTATCAATGTGGCCTCAAATAAATGCAGGAAACAATTTGTGCAAATGATCACAATGTGCGTGTGGGCGCGGTGTGTGTACCTTGGTAGTATTTTAGTGTGTATATATAGTACAATACAATACAGTGTAGGTGTACATATTGTGTACACCTACAAAGTGCTTATAGTAGCAGCTGTGTAGCTCACCCAACATGTAGAGCATATACAGTATATATATATATTCATATGTTCATAACATTCTCTACCCTTCAAAACCCTTCATAGTTCATGTGCCGTGTGTCCCTTTATCTGCTCATTAGGGGGGGGGGCGCTGAGTGTTGTGGTGGTTGCTAGACGACTGCAATGAAAATAGTATTTGAGAAAGAACTAGCTGGCCATGTAAATTAGCCTGTGTGAGGACTGTGGAGGTCTGTGTGAAGGAGAGGATTCTCTGGAGAGCTGAGCTGTCCCTGGGCTGATACACACTGCAGCTGGCCTGGGAGTGGACTAAGGCCTGACACACCAGCTGGAAAGGAGAGCACAAACCTGCCAACTGACCAATACAGGACACAGGTTCCAAATCCTGTACTGTCAAAAAGCTGAGCAAATGCTGTCCACTTGAAGCTTTCCACCACAGTCTATTGACTAGTTGACTAGTCAGATAGATTTTGCTGTATTGGTAAATTGCATCTCATTCAGATACTGTGTCCTTATTATTAAAGGAACCATGTGTGAGCTTGTCTGCCACTACATGTCACACTAAGCACCAGCATCTCACACCAAAATAACACACACACACACACACACACACACACACACACACGCACACACACACACACACACACAGAAGGTGTGAAGTCTCAACTTTACATAGCATTTCATATAGTATAGCAATAGTTGTTTCCTGCTATATGAATGTTTAAAATATCGTCTACAGGACCTTTAACAACTGATTTTTAATGTGTAACACTGGACCACATGACCTGTACAGTACCTTATTGTGTTTGTCTGGCTCTATTAGTTTCCATCACGATCTATGGACTCTCGACAGCAGGAAATCGGCAGAACTCTAAACTGTTTTGTTTTTATTTTAAATTGGTCATGAACGATCACCATAGTTGGAAAAAGATGGGAACAGTGTATTCAAGTCCTTAATACAAGCCCATACAAGTACTGTAGGCAGAGCTGGGGGTTAGCACAAAAGATACAAATGAAAGGGGATAATGAACCTCACCTCTAAATACGAGAAAAGATGCAGGCCTAACCTTTAACTGAGTGTTTGCCACATGCAGTACTGTAGTGTTGCCTCTAGTCTGTGATAGGCCCCTGCGCTGTAAAACAGCTGTGCTAAATCAGATTACCCTGCGTGAGCTTCAAACGCCTCCCCAGCCAACCCACCCAACACTGTCTCAGTGTACAATACACTCCCTTCGTGGTTCTAATCAACATTGAACCAAATCAGGTATGCTGACTATCCATCCCAATGTCAATATCTCATGTTGTTAGCTAACAAAAACGTTTCATAACAAAGTAGTGTGACTGTATACAATAATAATATTTGGGAATGCAGTTGATTTCAGTTTGAACCTCATGTAATCTATTAATCTCTACTATTACCATAAAAAAGGAGAGAAACACATCTCACACCTGGTTTAAATGTCTGAAAAATCATAAATGAAAAAAAGACTTGGACAGCCCTTTGAAGTAGAACTATTCATCCACCAGGAAACCATCCTGCCATTTTCGCCATCTACTCATAATGCACACCCATCATAGCAAGATTCATGTTACTGAGAAACTGTCAAGAAGCCATTTGAGAGTTTGCCAGACTTGCTAAAGTAGCTACTCTTGCTCCATTTAACCCATTTACTAACAGTTGACTGTAATTTTATCTGGCAGGAATGAAAATAATAAACTATAAAGCATGACTCATACCCATGAGTTTGGATTCCAGAATCTAGACATAAGCCAAAATCAAAGCAATACTTTATGTCCTTTTCCACAGGGCTAGTTGACCACTTGCTGGTACATCCTATTAAAACATGTGTACATACACATGCCAGGGATTGGTCACATAGAATTCTGGAAATGTTGATATATTATTATGCCTACAGTACCTTCTGTCAGGAGGTCTCATTATGTCCTCAACTGTGTTGGGCACGTTACTCAAGAATTGTTATAAGTTACTAGTTTCTACTCTGCTCCTTCAAAAAGTAATAATATTACTTTACTTATTACTGGGTATTGAAAGTAATTAGTTACATTACTAGTTACATTACTATACTTTCACAATCACTACCCTGTCTCTCCCCTTTTGAAAAATGACAACCTGTATAGCCATCTCATTTTAGAAATGAACCCGCTTTATTAAAACAGTAATGAACCTTAGGAGTCAACAATCAGTCAAAGTGAAAACATTGCAGCCTCTCAAACCAGATGATTGACAGGTTGGTTCAATTAGCCTACCCTAAGTTTGCTAGGACCAGAACTATTGTTCTTGTAATGCAGTAACTATTAGTTACTTGGATTAGTAAATATTATATTATTACTGTTTTGGAAATAGTAATTAGTTAGACTACTAGTTACTGAAAAAAGTAATGATATTACATTGTTGGGCAGTAACTAGTTACTTGGGTAGAAACTAGTCCACAATACTGGTCCTCAAACAACCCTGCTTTGTGGAGTGAAATGCAGAATGTGGCTTAGCCCCGCCACTGTAATATGTGTCAGACGATGCAAGTGCCCCCAAGAGATAGATTGGCTGAAATCACACTGGACAGTCGGTCAGTGTTATTGCCCATACAGGTTCAAAATAAGTTGTTGGAATTGCTTTATGTGATTGGTTCAATTTAGTGCCAGGTCAATGGTTCATTAAGAAATACCACTAGACTGACTGATTGTAGGAAGATTACCAGTGTACAGTGAGTCATTATTTTCGCTGGGGGGGGACAAAGAGCGTTGTTATGCCTTTTATTATGGCTACTATTTGATTTCCCATGGACCTATCCTTTACACACATGTTTCCATGAGAAAATGCTAGAAGGGGATGAGACCATTAACATTCCCAAGGACAGAACGACATCCAAAACCCATGTTGAAGACACCAATTAGGTGTTCAAAATGAACTTTCAACACTCCCTGCAATCAGGTCTTAAATCCCCTTTATTGTCCATCTGAAAGCACTTTGCTGTGCCGCAGCCTCATCTGGGACAGAACAGGATGATTAGCACTTCCTGGTTCTATGATCCCAGTGGGTGAACAGTTCGAACACACATCCTGAAGCCACCAGTACAGAACTCACATGCACCAAGAGGTGGACAGAACAAATAGAATGGCCGCTATCTGCTGCAGTCTGCCTAGATCTTATATCATCGCATCATGTATGTTAACAGCTGTTTTTCTTAGTTTTTTTTTCAGTATCCTTATTAGTATTTTCAGTCATTTGAGACTATTATGATTTACTAAATATAAAGCAGTAAAAGAGAGAAATTCTAAACCATATACCCACAATGGACAGCAGTGAAGCGAACAAATGGAAAATGAGTTATGCATTGAGGAATAAAGGCTTAGGCAGAAAGGAAGCAATATGTCTCTATTTGTTTGAAGTGCAGAGGCAGTTTCTGTATATGAACATTTAGCTGAGGGCTTATCTGGCTGTTTATTTCCGTCTGCTTGGTTTTGGGGATTGGGGGAAATATGTGCAATGTGTTATCATGGGTTCATTGCTGACTCCCATCTGAAGGTGGCTTGACCATCTTCTGAGATAATATTTCTGCGGTGTGGCTCTCTGCAGGGAAAATGTCTCTAGTTTGGAGCTAAACCGGGACTACATTCACATGTGGTAGAACACTCAGAATTACGTGGACAACTCACATTCGTTGCAGACGCACTGATATGCAGTATAGTACATTGTGAATATGTTATAACATGAATTTACACATGGAAGTTTCCATAGTATGTGTGTGTGTGAGTTAGAAGAAGCTTCTGTACATAATGTAAATGTGAAATCTTTTGAACCTTTTGCATGCACTGGTTTCTCCTAGGACTGGTCCGAGTGGAAGCTTATTTTTTTATTTCTCATGTGCTTATTGTTTGCTTTTACAGCGAACAATTTTGGAATAAACCTCATGTGACTAATATTTTGTACGTTATTTGTCGATTTCAATTTGTTGCTAATTCGCTACATCCGTCCAGAATGGCTACATTCGGCCATAATGGCCGGAACCCAAGCCGACCCTGATGCACCACGGGTCGGCCAAGATGCCACGTAGGTCCCACCTTGGTCTTTACCGAGGCTTGGCTTCTACCATGTGTCGCTAATTTGTATCATACCTAAACCTAAACACACAACATAAATTTATTTTCTATTACTGGAAATATATTCAGACGTCAAGGGGTTAAAGCTTTACCTTCCAAAAACACAGATGTATAACCTTCCAAAATAATGAGTGCGGATAAATCAGCATAATTTGAGACATTTCTCACACCGCTTACTGCAATAGTGTTGTTCCTATAGCACATGTATTCCTGCTGTTCCCCCACAGAATGAATGTGATCCATGTGATATTGCAGGAGCCTGGGGAAGAGTGCCTGAGTAGTACCTTGTGATCTATGGCGTGCTGTCATGCCAACGCTCCATCTCTAATTAGCAGCACCTGATTAGAGAGGAGCAATGACAGAGCGGGCAGCGTGCATCCCAATACGCAGCAGGGAAAGTGAAAAGTGTCTCCAAACACACTTAACCCTGACCGGATTACTTTCAGTGCACACACAGAACAGACAGCTAGTGGAAAGTAAGGAGACACTCATTGGAGGAAAAACTGTATTGGATGAAAATCACTTACGCTACCTTTAACAGTCCACATTATCGTTTATATTGTATTAATTCATATTCAAACCAAAATATAATTGTATTTTCCCCGACATGAGTTTATTCTCTACTGTGGACCAGATTTGTAATCCCTGACGTGTTTGTAATAGATTTTTTTTGTGACAATGTACAGGCCATGCTTCCAGATGTCACTGGGATAAGGTTTCAGGTTTTGTTTGTCAGCTTGGACCTTTATATGCAGAATATTATATAACCCTAAAATCCTTGTCCAAGAATGATCTCAGCCGGGGTAGCGAGCTGACAACATATCTCTTCCAGATGAAGGTTCTCTGACCTACTTCTCCTTCTAAAACTTCATAACTGTCATAACTAACTGTTCTTTTATGGAATGTCATCCTTAGGTTGAATAAAAAACTACTCTGGAAAAACGTAGATTAGCTTCAAAAGTGCACAATTCACAGTGTTTTTGTGCACTTGAAAAAGCTTTGTTTGTTCTGTGGCAATGGCTTGCTCTGTAACCAAAGGATCTGTATAGGGCTTTTCTTCTGTTTTTCTTTATGGTTGTCAGTTTGGGCAAGATTCAACATAGTTTGGCTTTGGAAATGCCCAGAAACTGATGGTCTGCTAGCAGAAAACAAGAATAAATCATTGGTACAAAATGTATGTTTCTTGTGAGTACATTGATTTAGTAATCCATACACAATACATCTTTTCATGCACAATATAATTATTGAAACGACAATCTAATCAAACAGCAAACAATGCAAGATACAGTATATGTTAGAAAATGCTGTAATATGCTGCAGTGCTGATTTTAACAGTATCTCATGGTGCACTTTACAGTAACAGCAGGCATAACTGTAGCCTGGCGTTGATGTAGTTTCAAATCTCTGTTCATTTTTCATTTCAAAGGGGCATTACAGTAGCAATTGACACCGGTTGCCATTAAATACAGTATAGTAACAACTGTATGAATGGAAACTATCACTTATGGGTATGTACAGTATGTACATACTGTTTGTGTGTGGGTGACGGAGTGGTTAGGCCTATGAAAGTTTTTGTCTACATGTGTGAGTGTATTTGTGTTGTTATTCATTATGTATTGCTTTTTTGTTTTTGTTTAGGACCCCCTTGTAAATTAAATGGTTCATCTGAAGGGGTTTCCTTCTAATACATGTAAACTTACGGTATAGTGGGTTCTTCATAAAAAATGCGCTCCTCTGTAGATCGTATCAAACCCACACATGTTACAGTAATGTAGATACTCTAATTGGCCCATCCAATTCCAGGCCGGGTGGAACTCTGCCACAGCAACTGAAACATGAGCTCTCTGATTCATATGGTTCCCAGGCTAGATTTACAGTATTGTGTAATTGTACTGTACGGGTGTGCCTTTACAGGTGCTGCTTGGTCACAAATGCTCCATGTGAAGTGCAACTCCTTTTGTAGGGTTATCAATTGTGGCATGCACTGTGTGAAATCAATTTCTGTAGCTTTAATGGGCATCATTACATATGGTAATCATGGATGACAATGTAGTTGCCACATATTTCCTGTATATAGTAATGCTTTAGGTTCAAAAGCAGGCACACTATTCAAATGAATATCCTAATTTTAAATCCTAATTATAAGACCTCCTATGTAGGTTAAACTGCAGTAAATACCCATAAACATTCAAATACATTTATGTTGGACTGTATTCAATTACCTCCGTTCTGTATTATTAAAATGGTTAATCTTCTAGAACATAGTCCCAAATAGGTGCTTTTTACAGTATAGAATACATACATTACATTGGCTTGTGCCTCACAGGGGCTACACATCGGTTTTCAAACAAAGAACACTATATTCCTCGAAAAGCAGAGCCTTGAGGAAAATAAGCTACAAAACTAATGATTAATCTTGAAGAAGCACCAAGTCTCTAGACATTGTCCACCTCCAGCCTAATATTTATTTTTATTTCTGTTATTTATTTTAGATTGAGTTAAAGAGGCAAAGGCATCATATACAGTAGAGAACTGTGTCACAGAACAGGGTTTGATATAAAACTAAAAACTAAATCTAATTTAGGGCTCAGTCAAGATATGGACTGTGAGGTTCAGAGGCTTTACAGGCAGGCTTGAATATTGACAGCTTATGTGATACACCCTTAATAAAGTTAACATAGGGAAGACCGGGGATAGTTTTTGAGATACATGTTTGACGTTTCTGTCTGAATTTTGGAGTGCTTTTAAGCCAGTGCTTTCAAAATTTTATACAAACTATTTACACGTCTCTGCTATTAAATTCTGTAGCTATTATCTCTACAACACAAACAGAAAAGGCATGGTTTAGTCTCAAAAATTAGGAGTGAAATGTTACAATTTACCCCATAGTCCAGGTTAGTTAGTTAGTTAGTAACTAGTTTTGGGCAGTAACTAGTTACTGTAATATTATTACTTTTTCCAGTAACTAGTAGTTACTTTTTCCAAAACAGTAATAATATTACAATTACAAATCCAAGAAAAATATTTCTGGTCCTAGCAAACTTAATTAAGGCCCATTTATGCTTCTGTGTCACACCTACGTGAACCCAAGGCCGTAGGCTCCCCGTAGCCACCTTACCTTTAGGGTAGGCTAATTGAGCGACCTGTCTAATCATCTGGTTTGAGTGGTGTGTGTGTGTGTGTATGTGTCTTGGGTCGTCAGTCACATGACACATTATTTTTCATTCACTCTGCCAAAACCTAGACATAGTGAAATTCTATGAAAATGCATAAATACAGCTTAAAGTGTAACTGCACCCCAGCGCAGAGCCTGACTCCACCCATTGCAACTTTGAAAAATGTGTCAAGGAGCTGAGTGAGGGGAGGGGAGGGGCTGAGAGGGGGACCCCCATTAAAATGAACGTTAACATTTTTTATTTGATGTAATTTGATGAAGTGTACCGATGAAACAGCCAGGTCCTGGGGCGATTTTTAACAGATATGACGTGTAGCTCTGTTTTTGTAATTTTGTCAATATTAAAACCAGAATTAATGTGTCTCATCTAAAATCAATCTTATTAATTTGTTTACATCTCAAAAAACACATTTTAGGGTTCAGTTACACTTTGTTTTGCTTGGTTGTAATTCTTTATCATTTTTATTACCATTAACTAAACCCAGACTTTTGCTGTTACAACTAACCCGGACTCCTGTAGTCATGAACTATCTTCACTTACCAGTAACAGATAAAGCATTAGTACTAACAACTTCAACATCAAATGTATCTACATAGACACACAGTAAACATGATTTAAGTAATGAAATCACAAAATAAATGACATAAAACGAAATACTTTCACACCACAAAATATTTTTTCCTCTAAAATGAATGGTCTGTCTGCCACAGGTGCTACTGCCTCACATGTGCAATAAGGAAATGGGCGTGTGCAGAGTGAATCAGGTGATTCGTAAGTTGTTCCTCATTGGAATAATTGGTAGGGTTACAACTGACCTACAGTACGTTATAACTATCCACTGTCTCCCCTACTTATCTGGTAGGCTATGTCAACATTCAGGAAAAGGCTCAGCATAGTAGGCCTACAGTGCAATAGACTGGGTGACCTTTATAGCAGGGGAATTCAAAGAAAGCTAACACACTGCATCAGTAACACAAATATAGGAAAAGGGTCTGCTATTACAGCAACTCAGAAACTGACCCATTAGAAAGTAATGCATGTTTATGCATTTACAGTAGGCTATATAGACCTCATGAACGGGACTTGGTCAAAAAAATGCTAAACAGATACAGCTGTTTCAAATGTTTTATCGATTGCGTGACCAGGCAATTTAAATTCCTAATAATTGCAGATGTAGTGTAGCCTACGACCATTTCTGAAACAATCCTTCATTTGGTGGAACATGAGTACCCCCTGCTGGCCAAATATGATATATCACTAGAATAACTTATTCACATTGCATTGCGGTCATGTGCATTATGATAACTTACAACTATATACAGCATAGTTAACATACAGCATGAGTATAATTAATAAAAAAAAACGATATATTGACTTACCTTAGATGAGGCTATTTTTTTAGGCTATTGACACTATTTTATTACTTTGCATAGACTGACCTTTTTAACTAAGGTTGCAGAGGAGAAGAGTTAACTGTTGCATACATGTTGCATACATGTCCTCTATAATTATATCCCAAGGTTTCTTCCATTTTTGCCCATGGGGTTTTAAATGCAATGATTTCCTTGCCTGGGGAGAGGAGCAGGTTTAGGCAGTGTTGTTTGATTCCATGTGAAATGTGGGCTGTATAGCCCTTTGCGTCTGTCATGTGATTAGGGGCTATTTAAATAAATTACACTTGAAAGACAAAAAAGTATAATCTTGCGGTTCATTCATTAAGATATGCTACTACTGTATAATTGACTGAACATGTTAGTTATATTGTGGTGTTGATATACATTTACATACTACATAGATAGGAAAGCAACGAGACATCTTTCCAGGTATATTTATAGGTATATTGGCACAGTAAACACAATACAAAGTATGCAGTGCTCCAAAACTCAAGCATTGCCTTCCAAATGGAACAAAACAAAGTGCAAAACACACCATTTGGTACAAAAAAGGAAAAAAGTCTTACTTAGCAAAGCAAAAAAAAAAAAATAATAATAACTAAGACCTTCAATAGTTAAAATAGACGTTTTCCTTTTTTGCAGTTTTAAATTGTATTTATATAGTCATATATATATTCTCTTTCTAAATTCCAACATGTAACTGTACAGGCAGTCTTCTTTAGGGCGTTGAGTCAAGATTGGCGGTGGTTTTGAATTGTAGCCTATAACACGCTGTCACCTGATGGGTATGTAAGCATTATATAAAGGTATTTGTATTATTATTACAATCTGCTTGTGAAAATCATCACTTTTTTATAAACACTTTTCTTCAAATTAATTATTACAGTTCATTTTTAAAAAACGATATTTTGCCACATCAGATGTATCACTTTACATGGTATATAGCTGGACAATGTGTCCATTATGTGGATCTACAATGTATAGCGACTGAGATGACTTCAAAATGGCTTTATTCGCACATAGTTAGGAATATTTGCAGGATTTGAGTTGCAGTTAGGCAGAGCAAAAGTGGCTGATAAAGCAAGTGCAACATTAATTTCCATCTTAAAAAACTAATTTAAAAGTAAATACAAGTAAATAATTATGTTAAAATCATATACTGTATGTGCCTTCTAGAAGTAGAAACAGCGCACTATTGTTTCTAAATCGCACATTATTATGATTACAAAAACTCCTGTTGCTTTATGATCACTTTACGGTAAATTTTGCATAATTCTTTGATAAAATAAAAACTCAGTTGTCAGGTTATGCCAAAACTGTATGAATGAGATAACTGTCTGGGAGTGTTTCACAGTATATATCCATATACTGTACAGTAGACAAACCAATCATAAATAAATATTTTCAATTGGTTAAAAGTCTTCAAGAGCATGTGAATGCCTTTGAAAAACAACCACTTGCATTAGACTGAAAACAGGTACGTTAACATCCTGACCAACATACTGTAAATGTACAGTGTAACAAAATCGACGCACATTCATAGCCTTCATAGAAACAATATCCATAGCATATGTTTCTTACAGTAGCAAGAATCCAATTAGGGGAGATCATTCACTCACTGTTAAGACACACAACAAAGGTAAACATGCGTTCTGAGATTAAAACCAAATAATTCAGTGACAAAGAAACCAATAATAACTGAACCACAGGCACAGAACCTAAAGGGTGTCAACATGTTATTTCAAAAGAGATGGCAATGAGAGGTTAGCAGAACAGTAAGGCCAGTGGCAGGGTGGGCACAACAACAGAGCTTGCCTGGCTGTCAGCAGAGAGGGCTGGGAAGAGACAGGCCAAGCATGCACAACACCACCACTCTGAGAGAGACCCCTCCCCTCCCCCTGGTAGCAAGGAGAGCCAAGCAGAACAAGGACAGCCTCTGCCGTTGATGGGGAGTGGGGTTAGGACGGGGATTCTTGTGTGGGGAGGCTGTGGTCAGAGAGAAGAACAGACACCATGCCAACAAGACACGGAGTATCAGGTGGTGGTGTGTGAAGACAAAGGTTCATGTCATGGGTTAGGGTGGAACATGTTACACACGCTCATGCGCATGCCAACATGGAGCTGGCCCTGAAGGCCTGGAGCCACGTTGGTGAGTGGGCGGAGCTCTGACTCTGGGATGCATAATGGCTGATGTTGGCGAGGGCTGTGGATGCCTGTCCTGCTCATTACAAGCAAGGTGTGGTTAGATTACAGCCTCATTGTTTCTCCAACTGGCCTCCATCTTGCCTCTGACCACACCCTACCCAGGGTGAATGAGTGTGTGTGAGTGTGTGTTGGGGTAAGGGTCGGGCGTCGGGAACAAACAGCAGGGCAGGAGTGCCACCACAGCGGAAAAGCCAACAGCTGCCTTGGCGCGTGGCGCAAAGCGGAGTTAGAAGCAAAGCTCTGACAATCAAAACAAAATGAATGTGATCATTGTACAAGTAAAGAGGGTGGATGTGGCCGTTAGAATTGAGCTCGGCTGTTCCACTACCAAGTGGTTTAGTATGGGAACAGGTTGGGAACCGCGATGCGTCATTATCAGCCTTCTGTTTTAGACTGGGCTGCTCTCTCTCTCTCTCTCTCTCTCTCTCTGACTCTATGAGCGTTTGAGAAACGTGGTGTGTTTTCCTCCTGGGCTACTTGCCCTGCCCCCTCCACAGCCAGATGCACACTTTTAGGAATCTGTCAAATGTGAAATGAAATACAAATAAAAACAAACAAACAAAATGACAAAATGTTAGACAGGTGATTACAGCAGACAAGTTATAGACAATAACCTCAAACAATATGATGTACAGTAGAAAAAGACAATCATCTGTGCATAGCCATATAGTATAAACATCACATTTAACACCACCAGTTCACCTTTCTGTGTTCCTTGAAGGGAATTAATACTCTAAGAGTCATAGCCTGGATACCAGCTTGTGTAGCAAGTTGGAGCTGTTAGCATCAGGTTGTTAAACAGACATATAATATACTCACTCTATACATGTTTAATAGCAGCCACTACACTTGTTTAGCATCAAGTTGTTAAACAGACATGTACCCACACTATACATGTTTAATAGCAGCCACTTCACTTGTTTAGCAATTTGGAGATAGTTAGCATCAAGTGTTTAAACAGACATGTACCCACGTTATACATGTTTAGCAAGTTGGAGCTTGTTAGCATCAAGTGTTTAAACAGACATGTACCCACGCTATACATGTTTAGCAAGTTGGAGCTTGTTAGCATCAAGTGTTTAAACACCACGCTATACATTTTTAATAGCAGCCTTTTCATTTGTGGCTGAAGACATGTTGTGAGAAAATAATATGTATTACATGTCAAGTGGTCATGAAATGGGAATTAAAACAATGACCAGCACAAGAAGAGACGCTGATGTCCTCAAGACAGCAAAATAGCGTCAAACAATGTCAAAGCAAGTTTAATGGAACTGTATGTATATCATGCGTTAAAAGGCTGTAGTCACACAGATGTGATGCTTCCAGACCCATGCGAGACACCATCACCACAACCTCAAAGTTCACCATGGAATATAGTCCGTTATTTATATAGTTCTATGAATATAGTACGGTTTGTTTTTGTTTGCTGATATGGACCCAAGGGTCTGCAATAAAGTGGGATTGGAATTGTAGATACATTTTCACTTATTTTATTTCTTCTACCACGGGCCTAACATTCAAACCAGGAGTACTCTTTTCAAAAGGCCCACAATAACAACAGATGTGGGCAGTGATTGTATTGGGTACATGTGGATACTATAATCTTATCAGCAACACTTTAGAACAATTCAGGAAAACCTGGGGTTATAAATCTTACATCTTAATTTTGTAATGAGCAAACTTCTACACTACTAGTGCTAATATAACATGCAACAGTGACAAGTAGGGGAAATTGGTGTTTTTGAAATGTATTTAGTCTATAAAAATATGTTCTTCATACGTCTTTATATACATAGCCTTTTAAAATGATTTATCATTTGCATTATTGCACAGCAAGCATGCTTTTGTTTTACGTATTGCAAGTGACCAAAACAGAAATACTTATTTGATTGTGATTATTTGATGTTCACTCTAAGCTGTATACATTCACTAAAATCAGTGATTCATAACTTGTTTTTAAATCAGGCAATAGGCATTATTAATTACATATGGTTAGATGATGATGGCAATATGAAATAAAGTCTTAACAGTAAAAAGGCAATTTATATTACAGCTGATAATTCTATAACCACTAGATGGCACTGCGGTAAACGTGATGATAATTCTACTGAATTGCATACTCCATTTCAGCTCAGCTTTTACATCCTGTCTAAAGTGTTGACAGTTGACATTACTAAGTACATGTGCAATATACAGTATTAACACCACTCCTATTGCCAATGTCACCAAATGTCAAATAGCCAAATCCGATTGGCCCAGTGCTCTGGGAGACAGAGAGACAACGAGGTACAGTAGTTTGTTTTGAACAACCAGTACTCTCAACCTGAACCTCCTTACAGTCAACATGTGCCACCTGCTTCAGCAGGTGGAAGCAAAACAACAGTTAAATGTATGTCATAGCACCTTTGGCGTTTGTTTCCAAAAAGACCTCGACATAGGATGTTGGGACATATCCCTCCTCATCCTCGTTCCTGCGCACTCGCGTCCATCCATCACCCTTGTCTTCCTCTATAACGAACAATAGCTCTCCTTCGGCCACGGCTATAGTGCCTTCATTATGACCTGGGGCAGAGAGGATGTAACAGATGAATACTGTAGTAAAGAATGACAGGATTAAAATACACTAGGGATATGTGTTATATAATGTCATGATCAGCATTATTACATGACCTGGTAATAAAGAGGTCTTGAAAAGGTCGCATGAGCGTTAGCATAACATTTATCCCACAATTCACGTGTAAATTCAGTAAATAAACACTTTATGCTGGAACACTGTTGGAAAATACAGTCTACTGTACTTCTATTCACAGTGCGTACAGTAGTGTGTGTGTGTAAGGATGAGCTTCAGTTGTGGAAGGTTCACTTAGCTACCTTCGAAGGGGTAGATGGCTTTGCAGGTGCCAATAGTCGGGAGTGTCTCTTCATCGTCAAAGTCGTCGTCAAACTCCGGCGTGGATGAGTGGGGTTGAGAGGGCACCACAGCGTTGTTGGCTTTGACCTGCGTCTCTGAGATCTGCTCCTCTGTGTAACTACCATCCGGGCTGCTCAGAGGCCAACACACACCGAATAAGTACACAGTAAAGACGCATTCTTCACAGCCATAACTGGTGGGATACTGGTCCCTGGGGGTTCTATCTAAGAGTGCACCTTACCTCTCTCTGTCCTGGGCACAGTTACTGCCCACTGATGTGCTCGTCTGGGTCTCATAGAGTCCACTTTGTCTCCGGTGCGTGTCGCTCTTTGAAGGCATCTTCTCCTCCACCTCTGCTAACCAGCCCTGATGCATGGGTGAACATTATGACCGATGTTGGCTGCCTGCAGCTCATACTGGTTTTACAAGATGGCAGTAGTAAAGTACTGCTGTACGGGGGAGGCTTCATCCTTCTATAAATCATATCCAATGAATCATATAAAATCAAATGCATTTTAAAGGTGGACTTAAAGGTGTTATAGTTATAGCTCACTGTTGCTTTTTGAAGCATGACTGTGCATGTTCAGGTGTAGGTGACTGTAGGGGAAGGGGTAGAGAATGGTGTTTGTCCAGGAGTTAGTCAGAGCCACATAGCACCCAGGAGAATAGTGCGAGTACAGGAGTTATCCAGAGCCACATAGCACCCAGGAGAATAGTGTGAGCCCAGGAGTTAGTCAGAGCCACATAGCACCCAGGAGAATAGTGTGAGTACAGGAGTTATCCAGAGCCACATAGCACCCAGGAGAATAGTGTGAGCCCAGGAGTTAGTCATAGCCACATAGCACCCAGGAGAATAGTGTGAGCCCAGGAGTTAGTCAGAGCCACACAGGGGAACATGCTTTCGGCGGTTCAAATCAAACAACATTTTTGCAATGCTGATATCAACGGACTAATACAATAGAGAAGTGTGCCATTAGAGAGTTTTAATCTGTACAACACTGTTTCTATAGACCATTAGTCCTTATAAAGTGCCAAAGTCAACATCTTGTAAAGCCACACAGGGTTTACAGTAATCGTGGCCATGCTCTCCTTACAGAGCCAGGAGTACTGCTAGTGTACATCCAGTATTGACCTAATATGGAGGCAGGCTAGCATGGAGCTTGCTAACCGCAGAAGAGTGTCATTATTTACCGTCTCACATAAAGCAAACACCACGGCATTGCCAACACTAACAGTTCAGAGAGAGACGGGAGCTGACTCACCTCAAACTTCTGTACTTCCGACTGGAGCTTCTCAATGCTCTGCCCTATCTCCGTTAGCCTGGGGTCCACGCTGGCAGGGTCTCCCATGGCGGGGTTTTTCAAGTACACGTCTTTCATTTTGGCCAGGGCCTCCCTAGGAGAGCAATAGTGTTAAAGGGCTAACTTGGAAATGGATGTGCGTGTCATCATTTCATCACGTCCACGTTACGATGGTGGATTACATTCTGCTGCTCAGATGAATACTTTAAAGGTGGTATATACATATACATATTTTAAACATAAATATAGCAGCCACTAACAATTTAATTACAGGCTAGTGAGTGCATGTGAGTGCATTTGTGTGTGTGTGTGTGTGTGTGTGTGTGTGTGTGTGTGTGTGTGTGTGTGTGTGTGTGTGTGTGTGTGTGTGT
>JAODUE010022064.1:4562-23618 GCA_027564755.1 Amblyopsis hoosieri | reverse complement strand
TATCCGTAGACGTTGTGTTATTTCTGCTAGATGGTCCTCACATACCTGCCCAATGTAAGTTGTTACTTAATACACTTACTCAACTGAGTCTCATTATCCTCTCTTGTTCCGAGGGCAATTCAGTATCTTTCTGTCCTGAGATGCAGAGAGGCACAGCATATATTCCTACATATATGCTGTGCCTCTCTCTCTCTCTCTCTCTCTCTCTCTCTTTCTCACAAACACACACTCCCCACAGGATTACCAGCAGAGACCACCCTAAAGACCTCATTAGCCCTGTTTATTACAGTATTTGCCAGAGTGTGCACAAACCTTCCCACAGATACAAGCAGACACATGGATTACAGTAATATACTGTAGAGGACTGCATTGGGATTGGGATACCGCGGGCTCCACGGGACCCGGCACAAATCTTGCAGGCACAGGCGGTTATATTTTATTTTTTAACTTTGTTGCGAGCGGGAGTGGGCGGTCAATAAGTATATCTGGATCCCGCGGATTGGCAGTCGATGGGTCCCCGCTGATCCTTAAAAGTAACCACATGAACTTGACGTCCCACTACCGTCTTTTTCCCAAATAGTTTTGCACGCTGGAATGTACAGTGTACAATATTGTAGCCAAAAAAAAAAGCTAAACGTTTAAATTATTTGTCGTGTGTTTCTGTTAGCGGGTGCGGGCAGGAGAGGATACAATTGTTGCGTTAGCGGGAGAGAGAGGATAGTTACTTAGTGTGCTGTAGCATGTCGGAGTAAATTTACCGAAAAAACTGCATTTTATACTTATTTCAAACCTTTGAACGCTTATGAAAGCCTACTTTTATCCAGACTGGAACCAATTTATTTGAATTCTTGTCAAGTTAAATTATCTTGCTGCATGGACAGATAATTTCACAAGTACTAAGTGTTTTTCAGCTCAAAATCAGTGTTTATTTCTTTAATATAACCCAGTTGATTTTGCAGTGCATACGTTGCGGGAGCAGTAACAAACGTTGCGGGAGTGGGAGAGAGTGGTCAGAAATAATAAGATACCAGGGCTGGGCTCTAATATACAGTACTGTACAGTAAGTGCTAGCTTAAAGAAGCAAACATGGTGATGTTCTGGCATTATAAGGTAGTGTGTATAGCCTGTGGCGAGGGAGAATGCTTTTGTATGTGTGTGTGTGTGTGTGCGTGTGCGTGTGCGTGTGCGCGTGCGCGTGCGCATGCCCATGAGTATCAGTCAAGTTTCATTATTTACGCATACGCCGTACTGTACTGTACTGTACTGTGTGCTTAGAGCTACCTCACTTATCTTTATTTATGTGTCTGTGTGTGTGTGTGTGTGTGTGTGTGTGTGTGAGAGAGTGTTCATAACCTCTGTGTGTTCCCAGAGAATACCTCAACAGCCTCGACACAACAGATGCTGCAGCAGTTATTGTTGCAATCCTCTCTTGCCTGGCCTTGGGCCCACACACACACACACACACACACGCGCACACACAGAGGCACACACACACCCAGAGGCACGCACACACACACACACACACACACACACACACACACAGAGGCACACACGCACAAACACACAGGCACACACACACACAGAGGCACACACCAAATACCAAATACACACAGGCCTCATAATTCATAAAGACACTGCCACAGGGATAGAACAGGGAATATAGTATAAAGATGGAAATAGAGAGAGCGAGGGCAATAGAGCAAGTGAGCGAGAGAGAGCGACAGATATATATATAAATATGTATAGAGAGAGAGAGAGAGAGAGAGAGAGAGAGAGATGGAGAGGAGTTATTAAAAAGAGATGTATTTACGTACTAGCTAATAATTGCCACCTGAGGACTGACTTCATTGATTTGGTCTCTCCCACACTATACATTCCACCTTCCATCTTTCACTCTGTCTGTCTGCCTGCCTGTATGTCTGCCTGTCCCTCTGTCTCTCTGCATGTCCCTCTGTCTGCCTGCCTGTCTGTCTGTCTCATTCCTCCTTCCTTCCTCTCAGACAAGAGGTGTCAGATGTCTCATTCATATTCATGGTCGGGGGGGCCATCTGTGTGTGTGTGTGTGTGTGTGTGTGTGTGTGTGTGTCTCCAATATGCATAGACCAGTTTGCCAAAGACCCCCCTTCTTCTTCCTCCAGATCTCCCCCCCCCCTTCCTCCCTCCCAAATGTGGAAGGGAAAGAGAGTTGGAGGGTGCCAACGCATTACAGTTTCACCGGTGGCCGGCGACGGTGATCGATCGGATTACGTGGTCTGTGATGTGATTGTTCCTCGATTGTTTTTTTGTTTTAGGAGCCAGGACTCTTCTTCTGCTCTCCTGTCTGCTGGCTGTGTAGCGCGGTGGTGTGTAGAGGGACGGCCGACGTTGTGAAATGTGGGAATGTCACGTATCAGAAACGATTTTATATCGATTTATTGGCCACTGATTATATACTGTTCAGTGGTGCTCGGCCTTCCCTGACACGATCGTTCAGAGCCTTCAAACTACCTCCTAACCCCCCCCCGCCACCCCCCTCTCTGTCCACAAAAATCTATATAAAGATAAATGTATTATACAATTTGAATAATAAGTAAATATTTGTTTATTAAAAAATGATGCTGCAGACAGTTACATTAAGAGACATTAGGAACAGATATTTAGAGGCTTGTCTCACGCCACCGATACCACGCGCCAAACAGAATGCCAGAGCGTTGCCGTTCGATTGTCGTGGCTCCGAGGGGAGCGTTGTGGAAAGGTGCGGCACAAGGGGACAATATCTGTCCACAGTTGCTGCAACACCGAGCACTGCAGTCCGAACATGTGACCGAATGACTAATACCGTAGTTAGCAGCTACGCGTTTGTGAAGCTGACAATGTGAGCTCTGTTCAGATTCATGGCGCGAGCCGCACACCCAGTGTGTAAAGTGTAGACACACGCTCGCGCGCACGCACGCACACACGCACACACACGCGCACAGGGCTAAAGCCAAGAAAGAATACCTGCAGGGAAATGCCTGAACGCAGGACCTCACGGGATTATCTGTGCTGTTTTCTAAAACCACGGAAGAAAAGGTACACATTCTTCCATTCCCCTGCAAAGCCTTTGTCTTCCCCATCATCTCTAAATGCATTTAATTTCACGATGTACAACTGTCATTATGACCTGGAACTTTCTCTCGAGCCCTTGTCCTTCTCTCTCCCTCTGTTCATTGCCTCCTCTCTTTCTCCCTGCCAGTTCAACATGTGCCCACTCTTCTTGTTATGAAGCCAATTAGTGTAACTGAAATAGTTTCCATGGCGACAGAAGTGCTAATAATAACAGACACCCCCACAGTGAGAGATGGAACAGCACGCGTGTATGTGTATGTATACGCACGCACACGCACACGCACACACACACACACACACACACACACACAGAATAAAGACTATATAACAGATACCATCTACGCAGAAAACATTGTATACAACTCTATTTATCTATCTATCTATCTATCTATCTATTAGTTACCCATGAGTGACCATTTTGGGTAATTCAATTAATGTCTTATTTCTAATTTAAATATTCATGTGCATTGTCTAGTTTCTGACAAGGCAGGAAGGGACGGGAATACGTTATACTAATAATCTATACATTACTGTAAATTACAGTGTGTGGCATTACCGCTGTGAGTTCTGAAATATGATTCAGTTTTTTTTTTTACACTGAAAATGACAGGTAATAAATAGTAGGTAAAGGTGCTTTTATCGTCACATTCATGTTGCTAAATTCATCCTCTGCATTTAACACATCCCTCAAGGGAGCAGTGGGCAGCCGCTGTGCAGCGCCCGGGGACCAACTCCTGGTTGATGCCAGGGTCACTGGTCACATGACACTGGCTGGAGGGTGAACCTGACATGGTTTATTTTTCATAGTGGGGGAAACACACGCAGACACGGTGAGAACATTCAAACTCTACACAGAAAGGGCGGGACAACCGGGGTTCAAACCCAGGACCTTCTTGCTGTGAGGCCACAGTGCTATCCACTGGGCCACTATCAATAGCATTGTCACAGTGAACTGTATCGACACAATGTGTGAGCATGTTGACTGCCAACAGCCATCGGTGACAATAATGTATTATTCGATGGAAGGTTGAAACACCAGTTAAATGTTTTGAGTTATGAGTTTTACGTTATGGCCTTTAGCAGGTGAAATAGAGTGTTGCACAGCTATATATAAAAGTGAGCTTGTGTAATACTTACAGTGGTTCATAAAGCGACTAAAGCAATTGAGAAAAATATAACTGTGAACACTGTGACCAGACCATTGGGGCTAAATTGCAGATACTCTGCAGTGGGTGCAGCAACGTTTGTTATTGTATTGCATCATTTAAAAAATAAAAAATGCAATCTAATAGGAAATACTAGTACTGTACATACCACATACGTATCTTGTGAAATACTTTTAAGATGCTTGCTATGTTAAGAGGAGGGATATATTGAAGGTACACTAGTTCCCAAAAGGCAATGAATATGGAGAGAATATTTTTTTAATAAATAATGTAATTAATAAATAAATATGAAAAGATATTACAGAAACATGTAAAATAAATTATAAGAAATAAAATAATTATTGAATTCCAGTTATGGGACATCACATTCTTACCAGCCAAGCTCAACGCCTGAGTTTCAAAAGTGAAGATAGACATTTTCAGCAAATTATGATATTTCTAATATTAAATGTTTTTATACATTTTATAAAACATTACACACACAAACTCCAGAATAAGGTAAATACATTTCATATTTAATTTGCCATAGTAATGTAAATGACTCCTATGGTGTTTTCACAACAGGGGGGCCAGAAGCTTATGCTATTTAGATCTCCTTTGTGTAACAAAGTTTGGGAGCTACTGGTGTAGAATACATCCCAAAGGTACATCTGAATAATTCATTAAGTTCAGTGTCCTTGATGGTTGTTGTAGTACTCGAGACCGGACATATTTGAAGGTCTCGGCCTCGTCTCGGACAAAGAGGACTCGGGATTTTACTTCAAGTCCGGTCAAGATCACAACTGCAGGAATAATATCATTATTGCCGCCCAGTGTGTGTCTAATCATAATTATTGTAATTTCATGTAAAAGTCTCGCTTCAAAAAGAGGTGAAGTACAAGGCTGAGCAATTAACAAAATGTATCAAAACCAACATTTAGAACCACTCACCATTCATTTTGACAATTTCTGTTAATACTTTTTGTTGTTTACAAGAAAAAAATCTTGTCTTAACTCGGTCTCGCCCTGCCTTGTTCTCAGTATCAACTCCTCAAAGTCTTGGTCTTGTCTCTTGTCTCTATACACTCTGGTCTTAGTCAAGACTTGGTGTCGGTTTAGCTAGTCTTGATTCCAACACTACTGGATGGTTCATACATCATTATTATTTGAGCACATGGGAGTCTTGGAGTCTTGTGTCAAGCATTCTGAACGACGTCTGGTTTGGACTACTGTATGTGCTCTCCCTGACCAAGTCCTCTAGCTTGTATTTATCTACTATTAAAGGTATAGTCAGCTATTGTAAGGTAAGCTAATACATTTTTGTCGAAGTCACCAAAAATCTCCTCGCATTTGTCTATCTTACAAGTCTCTGTGCGTGTGGAAAAAACAATCTGTTACTTCTACAGAGACCTTGCTACATGAATAGGAACATAAACAAAGTGACGATAGCTCGGCCCATTTGAGAGCTGTTTTTGTGTCACAACACAGTGGCAAAATTGACTGCCATTATACCTGCACCATTGATTTTCTTCGAAAAGGAAGAGGGCCGCTTTCACGCAGAGAAAGACAAGAGTCTCTAGCGGGATTCAACCCTATCAACTTAATTGTACAGCAGTATGTGCGCGGACTAGAAAACCAGAAAGTGTAAAAAAATCTAATGTATGTTTCCTCCAGAACAGCGTGGTGGCTTGCTTGGCCATGCACCGTTGACGCTATTGTCTGATAGGTGCCCCCTGACCTTTGACCTGTCCCACTCATCCCCCCCATCCCCCATCTACCATCCCTCCCCACCCACAATCCACGCTCCCCTCTCTATATATCGTGCAGAAATTGCTTCCGAAGCATGTAGCCATTATGTGTCCTTTGCTCTTGAGTCTCCAAGGAGACGCTGTTTTCATCGTTTCATACCCCTCCGATAACCCTAAATCCTTATGAGGCAGAACTTTTAAGAAAAGTCTGAAGGGAAAGTACAAGCATGCAGCCTCTTGAGAGGTGGTGAAATTATCTTCTCACATTGTCAAGTAGTTATTGGGGGTCGGCAGATTCAATGCCCAGAGCCATAACTCTAGCAGAATATTGTTGTCATCACTGAGCTGCAGCATTGGATCCTCGGGGAGTGAGCTGCCTGGATGCCATTTCCAAGGAACACGTCGCTGACATCTTTGTGGTCTTCTAACAACGCAGGGCTAAGTTCTTAAACAAGAACACATATCCCCAACAGCCACAGTATGTGTTCAGTGTGACAGAAGTTCTCTCTCTCTCTCTATCTATCTCTATCTCTCTCTCTCTTTTTCGTTCTCTCTCTCTCTCTCTCTCTCTCTCTCTCTCTCCGCACTGCAAGCGACGTAGCGACGAGAGACAATTGAAAGTCAATGTGATTCAGCTACTGGAAGCGATGACGGGCGACATAGTGGTCGGTGAAGCGAAGTGGGTACTAAGTTAAACTAGTCTCAAAATTCAGGCGACGAGATTGAGGGGAGCTAAGGATATCGTTGGCTGACAGATTGACTGAAACATTTCGAGCGGGAAATATGCGAGAGGGAAACCTAGGCAACCAAAGCCTGCATGTAAACAAGCAGCCAATTTTCAGCTACACAGCCACGGGCGTCGAGCGGATCGTGTGTCCGGGGCTCTGCTCTCTCTTGCTCTCTCACACGCACTCACACACACACACACACACACACACACACACACACACACAGAGTATATACCGCAGTTTTGAGGTGTAAGATCTCAACATTCAGCCTTGGCGTTCAGGAACAAAGACAACAGGACTGCTTTGTGTGAGAATAGGCCTACACATTTACATGCAGCAGGCATTACGTAAATGCGTCTCTTTTACCACACACACACACACACACACACACACCTACCTATACATGCACACACACACACACACACACACCTATACATGCACACACAGCTCTATGGGTGCCCTTTCTGCTGACATAGATGAACAAACTTCTGGAAAGTTGGAACTTTCTGAACACACACACACACACACACACGCACACACACACAAATCACACAACTGAGCTCAGTTTCCCTGACGACCATCTTTCTTTTTACATGTGGGTGTGTGTCATCGAGTGCATGTGCCTGAGAGAGTCTGTCTAGTGCGTATTTGTTTGAGTGCGTATATGTCTGTGTGTGCTTTGCATGCAAGTGTGTGTGTGTGTGTGTGCGTGTGCGTGCGCGTGCGCGTGCGCGCATAAAAGAGTAGACGAGTGTGTGATCCTCAACATGAGGTGATGACAAGACTGCCCTAATGAAAAAGGTAATCTAATAAAGAATGCAAATGCACGTACACACAAAAATGAAACTGGACTGCCGAGTGTGATAATAGATGAGTAGACCGACAGACAGACAGACAGACAGACAGTGTCACCAGGGATGGGAAAAATACATCAAAATGTATTTCAAAATAAAATACCAAATACCCTAATTAGCGAAGGCTAGGATATTGTTGTGTGCGGTCTGCACCACTTTGTTTATGTCACTAAGGGTTTTTATCAACACGCACATGGAATGGGCAGCTAGCAAACCGTGAGTACATTTTTACTGAAATTGACTTTACTGAAAGCTTATCTTAGTAAATAAAAACATAGAGATCAACCAATCAGCCAAGGAAACAAATGTAGAGACGGGTTTCCAAGCCAGAATCACATTATTTTTGTTCTGTTGTTCCACTGACAGAACATTTAAGTGGACAATGTTTGAGAGCACACATTTTTACAACGTGAAAATAAAAATGGTGTCTCCGCATCCACCCGACTATTGCTCTAAAATATTGCTTGAATCCAGTTCCTTAGTTCCGTGTCCCTAAACATGTAATTTCACCTGGTGTAAATGTATAACCTGTTTCCTGAGTTTCAATCCAGTGTTATCATGCAGTGTTACTTGTTTACCTTCTTGTAACACTGACTTGTCCTTCTGTGCCTCTATTACTGTACCTGGATTTTTGACCCTGTACCTTGACTTTGATTAAGTAATAATGTTGTTGCTATTAACTGTTTACATCTCAGTTTATTTCTGCTAGTGGTTCTGAGCTAGAGAGTTGTTACAGACAGACAGACAGACAGACAGACAGAGGGATATACAATATAGCTCAAACTTGAGTTGGGGGTTAATAAACCATGTTCAGTGCATTGCCTGTGGTCAGACTACTGTCCTATACGTTAGGTTGCATTATACAGTATCACTACAGTATAATGTGTACACTAATTAAACAAGGTTTTCTGCCTGCCAATACACCCCGCCAATATGCAACTGATTCACACTGAAGTTTTATAGTTTTATCCCCTCAACACAGCCTTAGTTGAACTTCAGGCCAACCCTTTACTGGAAAACTTCCTTACTGTACCTCCATATAAGTCTACAAATGTTTTCAGAGGGACCTTCCTTGTGAAAACATTATCAGGACAGGCTTGTAGTATAAATTTAAAGATCCTATATAGAGCAATGGTCAAGGGTTTTTACAATAGCTTAAATGTCATAAACGAATAGTATAGTATATGATGTACTGTAGAAGAAATCAGAGAGCCCGGTAATATTCCATCCCACACACTGAAGTCCCATTCATGCTTCTGCGTCGAGCTTACGCCATGCCTACGCCGTCGCCCTACGGTGTAACTTACGCCATTGTGATCATGTTCTACTTCTGCGCTGGTCTGTTGGCTGCGCGGACATCTGCTTGTTGACTGCGCATGTGAAGCAGCTAATTCGGAAGTGCCATGTCTTGTTTATGCGCTCGAATTTGAACACAAATTGAGTGTAAACGTTTTGAAATAGTCACATAAAAGCATTTCTTTCCAGCGAATCTCTTAGTTACACCAACATGTATCATAGGAAGCAATCTGCCAACAATAAATAGTATTTATAAAACACCGCTTTTCGCTGCCCGAACAAGGAAATACCATAAGTAAATCCCCGTCCTGACTCCCGAATTAGAACATTAATAGAGTGTAAACGTTTTGAAATAAGCATATATATTTTTTTCTTTCCAGCGAATCAAGTGTAGTTAAACTAACATTTATCATAGGATACAATCAGCGCCACTGCCTATAGAAAATAGTAGGTTATTTATATTTCGCTGCCTGAACAAGCAAATCCCATATGGAAAACCCTGTCGTGTCACGTGCAAAGTTGTAGTCTTGGCAAATAATGCTCAAGCAAGGCATATAAAAAAGTTTCTTTCCAACTAATCTAAAAATAATACCAGGATTTTTAACAGGAGACAATCTGTGTATGTACAGGGCGTTGTTATAAAGATCCATCATTCCAAAGCACTCCGGCATATAGGCTCTCATCCACAAGACTGTGGTTGGCTGTGTCATGTAGTTAAATCTTTTGAGAGGAACACGTCCAGTTACGGCGTAGGGTACATCGAAGCGTACAAGGCTACGGGGAAGCCTATGCTGTAAGGTTTGTAGGTGCGACGCAGAAGCTTAAATAAACTTAAAAAGCGTTTAGAAAAAAATTGGTGCCGGTCAACATGTCTGGAAAAGTTTCAATGTACCGGACAATTGTGTCACTAATCCGGCCCTAATGTTGCTATTGGCGATATGCAGTCAGAACTTTGTTTAAGCTTTGTTTTCTGAAGATTAGCAGCGAGGAAAAGGACGTCATGAAGAAATAATAGGCTATGTTTATACATCCATGTTATGGGTGCATGTTATCAACAGAACTCAGGAGCAGACTGCCTCTATTTTCTTCCCGATCAACTTCCTCATTGCTGCGCTGAGTGCACTGTCTACTGGCACAGCATGCTAGGCTACATGAAGCCCAGCTAATATAATGCTTTTAGTTTTATAGCGGTATAAGCATACAGAAAAAGTATTCTTTTCAGCGGATCTCTAAGTTTCACCAATATTATGCTTGTTTCGTTTTAAAAAGTATCTTTAAGATGGGGGGGGGGGGGGGGCTTCGTCGACCGCCACTGCCGGAGCGCTGAGGTTGGACCTGGCCGGTGTTGACGAGGCGCCAGGGACATTCGAAGCTGCGACGGTGTGGTGAGAGACCGAAGGCGAGACGGAGCGGCATTTTTTCACGTTTTGTGGCGCTTTCTCCCAGCTTTTATGTGTGGTCTGCATCGCAGCTCCAGCCGGCTACCGCTCGCTTAGCACCGGTAAAGTGACGATGAGTGTTGTTTTCCAGGAACGTCTCCACGACGGTCGAAGGGGGGCTCCAGACCTAAACAGTTGTCGGACCACATCAGTTCCTGGACCACATCAGTTACAACTGGAGCCTGCTCCCGAGCCAGCCTTAGTTCAGGCCCCCGGTTCCAGCCTTAGTTCGGTCTCCTGCGCCAGCCTTAGTTCGGGACCCCGGACCGGGTTTAGTTTTCTGCTGGCCACTTGCCGTCCTGTCTGCCTCCTCAGTCCCCGCCTGCCATCCAGTCGGCTCCGCCCCATGTGACCATGCCTCCAGAGACCCCACCCCATGTGACCATGCCTCCAAAGACCCCACCCCATGTGACCCTGCCTCCAGAGACCCCGCCCCATGTGACCATGCCTCCAGAGACCCCACCCCATGTGACCATGTCTCCAGAGACCCCACCCCATGTGACCATGCCTCCAGAGACCCCACCCCATGTGATTTTGCAAAAAGCATCGTCTCTCCTGTTGTTTTCCCAGATTCCCAGTTTATTTCAGATTCGGTTTTGAAACGAAATAATCTGAATGAATTTAGTCTGTGTATGGTCTAAATTCATTCAGATTATTTAATTTCATTGATGATTATTATAGGTACCATTTGGGAGAGGCTGTGACATACAGAGCTGTGGAACTTTGGGTAAAGCAGTGGTGTGCACTACACATACAGCAGTATTGTCAAGATTGGGAGGTAACTTTATAAATGTAATCCGTTAGTTACTATAGTTATCAGACTATCAATAACGTAATTATATCATAATCTGATTACGTTTAGATTATTTCACACCTAAACATTGTTCTTTGAAATTCCATTCCATTATTACGCAATTTACTGAGCTGGCGGAGCCAAATATTTCTATTTTTGTGAACGTTTATGTTGCTCGGGGAATCAGATTAACGTATGAGTTTATTTCAGTGATTGACATTAATGAAAGGTTAATAAGTAAACATCGTTTATTGTTTTATGCATTTTTACTCTGCAAACTTCTCTTTAAAATTTGAAAGTATTCCTAGAATTAAATTTAATCTGATTCCACTATTTCAGATGGTAACTGTAATGTCTTACAGTCACACGTATTCCCAACCCTGAGTATAGTACGGTGTTATGGCACGTTTCCACTGCATGGTTCCGACTCAACTCTACTCTCCTTGGGTACCAGGCACAGTAGGCTGTTTTGCCCTGCGGAGAGTACCCCCCCAATGTGTGAACAGCATGTCTTCACTTCCCATCGCCCACACAGACATGTCTAAGTGATATACTGTAGCATCTAGGAAAGAACAACATCCTGGTTGAAAAAGAGAGAGAGGCCATTGTCTCTAGGGCCCGTGTGTGTGTATGCGTGTGTGCGTGTGTGTGCACGTCCAGGAAGTTAATGGTAATAACAACGTTAAACAGTGTTGTGAGAGGCGTGTGCATAAGATTGTGTTCCACCTCTGATTGTGTGTGTGTGTGTTTGTGGGGTGTACGTGTGTCAACGTGTGTGTGTGTGGGTTTGTGTCATTTGACAAAGGACACATTTTATGGCCTTATAGAGAAATACATCACACCAGACGTTCCCTTTGCCACGACACAAACAATGCAACGCCATCTGTCTGTCATCATCATTTAGTATATACTGTAAAATTGACACAAGTGCATGCACACACACACACACACACACATGCGCACGCACACACACACACACACACACACACCCTCTGCAAAAGTGATGAGGCATCAAAATTTCACTGATCAGCTAATGGAAGAATCACACTCCAATAACCAGTGGAGGAGGGAGGGATATATTCTTCAGGCTTATATTTCTCTCTACCCCTCCTCTCACAGCCACCAGACTTGTTTCAAACATAAACAGAGAGATGGGGCAGACATTTTGGGGCATTTACTGTATGAAACAACCACTGATAGGGAATATGAAGAACAAGAACAAGACATGTCATTTCAGATGTAAATGGTCTTGTTCGTGTAATGACAATGAGGCAGGACAAAAGGTAAAGCCCCGTGTCCACCAAAACGTTTTCTTTCTCACGCCAGCGTTATTTTTCAATTGATTCCAATGGGAGCGGCGCATTTTTCCAGGCTTCTAAAAACGCCAGGAGCGTGGCGTGGCGCTGAGCGTTTATTTCACGCCGAACGCTGGGTGCTGAGCGTTTTTTCAAGTTGAAAAATGTTCAACTTTGGGTGAAACGCAGCGCCCATCACTGTCACTGTTTCCCCGGCCGTCCAATCACAGCGGTGAAGGGGCGGGACAAATACTACGAGCGACCGTCACAACCGTCACTTCTTGCACACAACAACTGTAACAAAGGAGAAGTTGATAGTCAGATGATATCACACTACCACAACAATACTAACACGAAAAATAATGTATAGAATATTACAAATGAAATAATTTGTTGACAACACAAACTAGCATTTATTTGCAACATATGAACTCCCACGGAGATTCTGTTTCGTAGCAACCAAAGCGTCTCAGCTGAATGAAACGCTGCGCTTCCAGAAACGCTTGATAGCGCTGACAGTTGGGCTTTTTCAGCAGAGCGACTGCCGTCTTCAGCTGTGGCCGCGGCCTAAATATCAAAGTATTAAACAGATTCTCTGTGGCCATGATAATCACGGCATTCAGAGTAATTCACAGTCATTGAAGTTTATTGTTTATATATGTGTCAGTCCATCAGACATGAAACAATGTATTACTTGCAGAACTTACAAAACATTATACGATATATAAAGTGTTAATATGCAAAAAAACCTAAGTCCATCTGAAAAAAGTAGCAAAAGCAATTTAAAAAAAACATTATTTATTAGGTTTCTAGTCACTAATTTCATCTTTATTACGATTAAAAGGTTGTTTGTCACCAATTATTTAAATATTGTCAATTTGAAAACAAAATATGTCAGATGGACTCAGAGGTTTTTGTATCTGAGCTCTTCATTTTCACTGTACTACTGTAACTTGTCACACATTATTTGAAACCCTTCACCCAAACTTCACCAAAATAACACCCTGGCACAATCAAACATTCCATTTCTCCATCTCCCTCTCAATTCTTTTGATGCATTCTCTTTAGCGTTATATTGACTGCATGTGTGTGCGTGTGAGATCCTGAAAGCTGTTTGATTGTGAGCACAGATGAAATGGTTTTGAGGCAATTGTTTGAATTAGAGTCAGAGGCTTTTGGAAAATTAGATTTTGTGTGCACACAGCTTTGAGAAAACGCGTTTAAAAGAAATGTGTCTTAGCAATTGTGGCAACACTGTAAAAGGCTGTGTTTTGCCCTTTGTCTGCTGTTGAGAGAGAGATTACTCAAAGGTATGTTAACGTACAATGGCCCTGTCTCACGGCACGGCCGAATCACACCGTTCTTAAGCTACGCGGTGGTGTGACATCGTGCTGGGAACACCAGTGAATATGCACCCCAGGACTGCATCTGGTGGCAGAGGAGATAGAGAGAGGAGGGGAGAAAGAATGGAACAGGAGGAAAAGAGGAGAATAATAAGAGGATTTAATATGGGGAGACTGAACTAGAAGATCCGACACGAACACAGCACAGAGAAGGGATAGAGAGAGAGAGAGAGACAGAGGAAAATGAGGGGGGGGGGCAGAAAAGGAGGCTTCAGGATCCACACTGGCTAAGAGAAAGAAAGGTTAAAAAGGGGGGAGAGAGAGAGAGAGAGAGAGAGAGAGAGTGAAGAAAGGTGGAGAGGAGGAGAGATGATGAGCAGGATAGTGGTTCTAATAGATGATGTCAGGTTCATTTCCGGCGGAGCAGAACAAGACAAAGCCTATTTAATAACTGTCAAACATGCAGGCATGCGCGTTGTGCGTGCGCACACACACACACACACGCACACACGCACACACACACACACACGTACAGTGTGGACTCACTGTGCAATGAGTGTGTGTGTGTGTGTGCCAATTTGTCTTTATGCTTAATATGCGTGGGGGAGTTTTAAACCCACAGGATCCAGAATGTGATTTTGCTGACAGAGTAATCAGCACTAAAATACCATAATACATCGTTGTAATACAGTAAGAATCAATTGTGATCTACTGTATTCTCTCTCTCTCTCTCCCTCTCTCTCACTCTGTCTTTCTGTCTGTCTCTATCTCTCTCTCTCTCACTCTCTCTCTCTCTCCCTCTCTCTCTCGCTCTCTCCCTCTCTCTCTCTCTCTATCTCTCTCTCTCTCTCTCTCTCTCTCTCTCGTATGCTTCAAGATGTCGCCGTGGGCTTCGGTTTTCGCTGAAAGCTTCCTTCCCCCTCGGGAGCAATACAAGTGGCGGTTGCATTGACGGCTAAGTGTCTGCCACCTCACCAATCAATGGCAGGGTAAATATTAAGATTAGCTCTTTGGAGGAGGACGATCATCGACCGCCACGGTCTCGCAGCGCAAAACAGACATGGAGAGGTTTGACAAAGGAAGACATCAGAAAAAGACTGAACAACAACTAACACACGAGCACCGGAGGACTTTAAAATCCGGGAATGCGTTATTGATCCGCTCCTCGTGACCTCCGACCCTTGCTAATGTGCTTATTAGTCGCCATTACTTTAAAACAACGCATCTGCCAATGCAAAATTAGATGTACAGTAGCGTACAGTCTATATTTGATATACTGTACAGTTAAAACTCCATAGTGGGCCTTAAAGATTTAAATATTTGGAAGTATAATTCTGATATGGGGCAGTTTCACTGGCACGGTTCGCGGCCGCTCCGGCAGCAGACAGCGCCAGGCCGCCGGTTCAGCACCGGACAGCGCCGCTGCCGCCGCGTCAGCCTCCTAATGCACCTCACGTGCAGCAGCCCCGCCTCCGCTTCCTGGGCGGCGGTATAAGAACCTGTCCGTCCCAGCACCTGTTGCCAGTTCGTTTCTACAGATGCACGTACCAGCGATCCAGCAGTATCGTCTGCTTCCCTGCGCCAGACAGCCACGCCTGTCCCCTCTTCGCCGCAGCCCGTCTGCAACGCCGCTCCTCGCCGCCAGTGATCACAACGCCGCTCCTCGCCACCAGCGATCACAATGCCGCTCCTCGCCGCCAGCGATCACAACGCTACAGCCCCCACCAGCGGTTGTATCCTCACCTGACTGTTTTAATAAATCTCCTTTACTTTTATCGGTCGTCTACTGCCTCTGTGTTCCGCGCCTGGGTCTTCGTCCTCCCTCCGCCCCGTATCTTAACATAAACACCTTCTATGATGTCAGGTTGTGCAATGTTTGAAACTATTTCACTTCCCTCAAAAGATGGATGAAAAGAGATTAAACTGCGGAACGTGAACGTGCAGAGCAAGCATACAAATGTGACACTCCTTGCACCTCCTCATTTGTGTTTCTGTATTGTATCGACATCCACTTCTAAATATACTCGACAAAAGCATACACACCTGTTTTCATTTCTGTTTTATTTCCAAATACATGGTTTACTGTAAGTGTGACCTAATGTGTTGCACTGCATGAGGTATATAGTTGCCACGTCAGGTAATGGTTTGAAGCCCACCCACCCCCCACCCCACATAGCCCTATGCAAACTACTGCACTGTAGTTAGAATTCAGTGCCTATAATAACTTAACTTAATTTAACTAACATTTTAGAGTAGCCTTTCATTTGTATTCCAAGCCACACCTGTGTAATATTCAGGCTGTTTAATCAGCATCTGGATATGCCACCACTGTCAGGTGGAAGGATTATCTTGGCAAAGGTGATTTTCTCACTATTATAGATGTGAACACATTTCAGAAAAATCAACCAATGAAAAAAGTGTTGGGTTTACATTATATTACTAGTACTAACACGATATGGTGAATTGACGTATTAGTGCATTGGAGTAGTTGACTTGGGCCCAATCCTATTTCTTAAAGTGTGCCCCTACCCCTTTGGTTGTTCAATTAATCAATTGAACAACCAAATGGAATGTTTCCCAGAAAAAAATAAAAAAAACCTGAGTTACAACTGAGTTACAAGGGTAAGTGTTGAAATATTCCCCTATGAAATGGGACAACACGTCATCAGGACTCGTCGACTGAGTGTGTAGGCTGCTATTCAGACCCATTGTTCAAAAGCTCCTTTCCTGCCACAGCTCAGAGACCCAGGCAGTCAGCGGTCAATAGAAGAATTTTAAACTCCATCTTGCGTGGGGGTTTGTAACTGCCGTCAAATTCATTCGAGAGATTAGTGCAAAAATTCCATCTATTGACATTATGACATTGGATTCTGAAAGACAGGCTTACTTTTATTTTATTCAATTGTCTCCACATGTTTCAAAATGTCTTTCCTTTTTTATCAAATTCTACTTTTAATAGAACGGTGAGTGACAACAAGGTTAACCAGAGCTGCGACAATAAAAAATATGTATTACCCCAGTCGTCCAGATAAATATCTGATATATTATTATGCATTAGAAATACGTTGTTATTTTGTAGCACTGACTACCTTCAATAAACAATGCAGATGAAGCCTTGTAAAATTATTCATACAGAGTAAAAAAGGAACCAAGTGGAAAGACAACGCATTTTGGAAGAGCGTTTAAACATTCGGAGTGTGCTGTGGTCTCGCCAGAAGTGGTTAACTACGGACCAACCGACACAATAGATAGACAGACAGCCTATCCAAACAAAGCTGACATTACGGCTGAGTTACGGCAGCACTGACTGACATTTCAGTTCTGTAGTGAAAAATGCACAGTGGTCACAAGAGAAAAGGATAACGCGGCAATGCGACTGAGCGAACACAAAACGACAGTTTAATGCCAGCGTTTTCTGTCAGAGAGCTGCCATGATGCACGGCTGGGGCAGACTATGTCAGTAATGACACCGCATCTTTCGGTTCTCGTCGTGTTACAATGGCTTTTCATCTGAATCACTGTCACCAACTGGCCCATGTTACATAATTGATTTAGCTTAAGTGGAAAAGTGAGCAGCTCTTTTGGGTTTATCCAAAATATAAATCTGTGTTGAGGCTTATCGTTCAAGAGGCTAACTTTTCAGTAAATGAAAACATGCAAAAGCATCTTGGCAAAACAAATCCTATTTATTCAGTGGCGGTAACTACAGTATAGTACTATATCTGTTCAGAGTCATGCTGCATTTCTCTGTCTGGATTTCCAATAAACTCCTCAGTGTCTCTAGCTGGCTTCCATTTCACCTCCACTTAGCTGGCATTCCCTCCATAACGGACATCAATCACTTGTGTCCTGGATATTCAATTAAAACTGGAAGAGCACATATGCCAATACTTTTAGAAAGGAATGCATGCGTGTGTGTGTGTGTGTGTGTGTGTGACTCTGCTCTCACCTACGCACTCAGATAGCAGGGAATCACTTTCCATTATTGGTGTAAAGCTAATCAATGGGAAAGGAAGTCAACCACTATCTAATATAGTGAACACACACACACACACACACACACACACACACAGTAAATGGTTAATCTCTACTGGGAATACCGGGACATCTCGCTAACCTATGAGGGTCAGTAGACCTGCCTCTGTGACCCTTTCCCCACACACACACACACACACACACACACACACATATATCCGCGATGACCCTCCCTTTGTGTGCAGCCCATGTGGGAAATCACATATTGACGCCTTCTCCTCTCGCTCTGCTCTCACCCCCCGTCTCCATCCATATCCTGCCTTTCTGCTCCGCCTTTACTTCTGTCCTCCATCCACACAGGCCGCTGCCGGGGTCAAATAGCGTTGCATGACAGCGGCAAACGGAGCCAGGCCGGGAGAATGTGCGGCGCCACGACGACAACGGGCTTACTAGGCGGGAAATGAAAAGGGGGGAATTATCTTTCCCTTCGCAGTTTCGCAGGGTTATATATATATACACACGTGAAAATGCATTCATTATGCAGCCTATGAAAGCATCCATCCATCCATCCATCAATCCATTCCTCAGTCTAAGTATTATCTACACTATATCCAGGGTCCGAAATGAACACCCGCCCAGCGCCAGATGCTGGTAGATTTTCCGTTTGGCGAGTACATTTCGGAGGCCATCCAATACAGGCATGCTCACTAGTTATCCCTGGCGCTGCTGTCTGAGTTTGACGCGCGCACACACACACACACAAATGCACACATGCACGTGCACGCACGCACACACACACAACCTTTTAAGCCAATTCGGTGTTGCGAAATCTTGCGCATGCGTAGTGGAATTTCAAACTGGCGAAAATATGCTTTTTCAACCTTTTTTTTGGGGCAAAATCACCAAACGTTTTAATATGTTTGAAGTAGTCTTATTTAATGTGCATATAAATTATATTATAATATATTATAGCGAATATCTAAATTACAAAATATGTACAGTAGATATTAACATTGAAAATTCAGCAGTGGCACTCGCATATGCACTTGTATACAGAAATAGCCCTCCATCCATCAATCCATTCCTAAATCTAAGTATTATCTACAGTATATCCATCCATTCATCCATCAATCCTCCTCAATCTAAGTATTATCTACAGTATATCCATCCGTTCATCCATCAATCCTCCTCAATCTAAGTATTATCTACAATATATCCATCCGTTCATCCATCAATCCTCCTCAATCTAAGTATTATCTACAGTATATCCATCCGTTCATCCATCAATCCTCCTCAATCTAAGTATTATCTACAGTATATCCATCCGTTCATCCATCAATCCTCCTCAATCTA
>JAODUE010022054.1:0-23618 GCA_027564755.1 Amblyopsis hoosieri | reverse complement strand
CCCCCCCCCCCCCCCCCCCCCCCCCCCCCCCCCCCCCCCCCCCCCCCCCCCCCCCCCCCCCCCCCCCCCCGGGGGGAGTGATGGAGAAATATGCGGTGTGAGGGTGTTTCTGTTTCTAGCCGTGTTAGCACACACAGTGTGGAAGAGTTAGCCTGTCACGGAGAACAGGAACACACACTCAGGCGCATTATTCATGTGGTGTACACACACACACACACACACACACACACACACACACACAATGTATTGTACACAAAACACACAAACAAAACCCTCATTTATTAACACACACACAATGCATTGTACACAAAACACACAAACAAAACCTAAACCCCTAATTTAATAACACACACACACGCATAAACTAAACCCTCATTTAATAACGCACACACACAAACTAAACCCTCATTTAATAACACACACGCACACACACGAACTCAATGCATTGTACACAAAACACACAAACTAAACTCTCATTTAATAACACACACACACTGAATATCTGCAGTGCTAATTTGGGGAGAAGGAGCTATGGAGAGAGAATGTAAACAAACAGCTTGGAGAGGAGGTGGGGCTGTGTCAGGCAACAGTGATGGGGAGGAAGATCGAGAGCGCTGGGTGGACAGACAGCCCAACCCACCACAGACAGGTAAAAGAGAGGCAGGGCCAAGCCGGAAGGTCACTCTCACTAGTATATTCCAGCCAGTGAACACACAGTTAACTCGCTACCCTGCCAGGGTGTTGAACACCTTCCGCTACTCACCTCTAGGGGTGATTCTATTGTGAATACAACCAACCCTTTATCCATTAACCATTAATCCAGGAAACACACTTGTCAGAAGGGATTAGAGTGAGTGAACCATTACGCTTCTCTCCTGCAGTGAGGGGACGTTAATCCAAAACCAGAGGGGAATCTCACTCGCTTTTAAACATCGCCCCCCTGTGGAATAGGTAGGAACAGCAGAGCAGAACCAAAAACAACAGTGGGCTGCAGCAAAAATCTAATTAAAGCCATTATGCCAATTTTTTTATATATTTTTTAAAAACTTTTAGATTTCTTTATCCCACACTACATATTAACATGTCGAACTAGATTTTCGTTTCTAAATCTAAGATAAGCTTCTTTGAGCTGGTCAATTCAGATAAAATGGAAATAATAATAATAATAATAATAATAATAATTATTATTATTATTATTATTATTATTATTATTAAAAATCATCTTTATTTGTTTAGCACTTTTCATACATAATTGCAGCTCAACGTGCTTTACAGAGAGGGAATACATGCACAATCGTGCTTCCCATAGTACCAAAACAAGCGCAAAACATTTAGAGACATGCATGCTTGTATTATGCATGCGCACACACACACACACACACACACAAATGTATGATACAGGCATAAACACACTGACTCTCCTCAGATAATAAGAGCAGACATATTGTATTAGATTACAGTGCTGACAACGGCACAGCATCCAGGAACTGCACAGCCAAAACTCATTCCCTGTGTACCCCCACCAAATTATAAACGACAAGTAAAACCAAAAGGAAGAAAAACGACTTGCCTTGTGCCAACAACCACATTCACGAGGACATCCCTCAGTCCGGTATCAGATCAACACAGGCAGGAAATTCAATTTAGCTTATTTGCAAAGGCATTGCCAAGGAGGAGAGTTCCTAGGTTACCTCACATTATTTAATTTAGTCCCTGACCCGTGTTACACTGCATGTGTGCTACTGTTTTAATACTAACATCGATCATTACGGTTTACATAAGTTTTTAAAAGTAGCCCTGTCACAGTGCTGGTGTATTACACGACTCCACGCCTCATATTGTACAATATTGTGTTTTCACTGTACTCCTTGTAATGTCTTAACTGAGCTGTCGTCTTGGCCAGGTCAGATTCTCTCTCAATGAGACGTTCCTGGTAAAGTAAAGGTATAGTAAGAAGTTAAACATGTACTATTGAGTGCAGTCACGAGTGTGATTGGTCAAGACCTTGCACTAAAAGATACCCTTCATGCCTGATGTACCCAAACAATGGACACGCTTCTTTAAAGAACAATTACACAATACAGCAACATAAGGGAAAATAAGGCATTCTGACAAAGAGTATCATCGATCATCGTCCTGGGGAATCCAACTGGTTTATAGCCATATGTGCAGCAAAAAACAACCTTCATCCTTCCGACATTCATTTATGGAAATATATATTGTGACAAAAACACAAGATATATTATAGACTTTACTGCAAAAACATGCGGACATCTTTTTCACACAGCTGGTTCACAACAGCAGGCCTAACTGACAATATATTACAGAGCTTTGTCTCCATGGAGTGCAGTGTAGATTAGGTGAGAGCTCCCGATTTGCATTTCTCAAATTGCATTTGTTAAAAGAAATAACAGAGCTGATAAAAGCATTTCTCAATTGTATTGGCTGTGCTATACACTACAGTTTCAATATTGCCTAGCTCCTGTAACTGAAGTGAAAGCTAAAATGTTTTTAAATAAATAACACTGACAAATAATAATGCCAGTAGGCCATAACCATAGAATATGTAAGAGCTACCAGAGATTATATTTCATTACACCATTAGGTGTTCAAAATGTATAATTGATTAAAGCAGTGAGGACATAATATTTTGTGTCTGTGTGTGAAAAATAGTTAGTGAAGCTGCTACAGCGTCTCATCTCTCTGTCTTTGGTCACTATGGAGGTGTTTCCGAGGAGACTGTTGCTGGGATGTGACTCAGCGTTTCGCCAGCTCCTCAGCAACGGTCTCTCACACCATCCTAAGACGGGCCCACCGGTGCCAACATCGGTTGACACACACACACACACACACACACACACACACACACACACATCATCTGTAACTAACCAGCAGTTACTCAATATATGGATTGTTCTGAACTAGCATAAATTCTAGTGTTGAGCAGCTAAAACATCACATCTAGTTGTAATCTGCACAATGAATAGCTCTTCAACATAATGGATCATACTGATTCAACAATTGACTCAAATTAAGTCAAGACAGTCATCTTATAAATTATGGGAAGAGCAAGACTAATTCCTTTGCTTTTGCAATACACTGAAGACATTAGAGTTTGAGATCAGAACATGGGTGGTCTGATACAAAAGGTGCCAAGTTGTTTAATGCAGCTAGACAAAAATGAAATAAAAGCTTATATTTTGATCTCAAACTCTATTGCCTTCCGTGTAAAAACAAACCGTTACTGTTCCAATACTGGAACTATGCCATCTAGTTTCCAACACAAATGGTTTGACAGGAAAACAATGGCGGAGAAATTAAACATACACAAACACCTACAGTAGCAACTTAACTCATACTACAAGTTACTTGTCATTGCATCTATGTTAACTGCTATATTTCCCTAGCAATAAATGTGACTTGCTTTGACTAACAATTATTAACATTTGAATACTCTCGATCCATCGCAGTTGGCGTGAGATATAGCCTACTCGCCGCCATAGGATGAGACCAAAGCACATTTCAGACACGATGAAGAGTGGACGAGAGAAATGTCAGCCTGAAATAAGAAGCCATGACGAATCAAGCATAATAACGATGGAGTCAGCCCAGGGTTCAGACAGACATAACACAATTAGCAGACCCCGATTAAATGAACGATGATGTCATTATTAAATAGGCTACAGAAAGGGGCAAATCTTTCATCTTGACACCTTTAACAAACGTGTTCTTGGTTATTTATGCTACTGTCACAGAACTAAGGAACTATATGGTACATGACTGACTGGGTAACATTAGCTGGATCAAAGTGTTCCAATAACATTGCAATTATTTAATAAATAATACTAAACTACTAATTTACGAAATGCAAGTAACTTTTAGTCGACAAAAAGAAGAGAAACAACAGCATACTATAAAAAAAAATATATAACTGTGTACAGTAGCCATAACAAATATGTTATCTACTAATACGAACTGAACCCAGCGAATATCGCCTCCATACGCAATGTCCACAATCTCGCATGTGTGATTATGTGTAGGAAGCCGTGCAGCATGGTGAAATGTACACTAACAGTATTACAAATAGGCTACTTATGCAGCCGAGGACACTTTTGCAGACATGGGCCTGAACTGAACTGAACTGAACGCAGCTATAGAAAGCATCACTTTATGCCGTCTGTATCTTCTGTAAATTTATAAAAACACAATAAATTACACTAACGTTTGTCGGTAGTGCAACGATTAAAGTGATGTTAAGTGAAACGATAACTCCCTTTTCGCAGCCCGAATCTGAAATGAACCTGTTAAGTTCACACATTTGACAACGATACAAGAATGGCCTTGGATGGAGAGACACGTTCAATCTTCTTTAAAACCGCTGCGAAGATAATAACAGACATTACCTTCCCAATGCGTTGATTCCAGTTTTATTAGAAGAATTGGTCATTTTCCTGGGCCGAAGTGGAATTTTATTCTACACATCGTCTGGCATTCTCTTCATGATGATTGTGTTTTTTTAGTCCAGTCCTATGTCAATGACGTTCATTTCCGGTGTCGTGATGAAATGGTTCCCGTCGCCAGAATGGTCCACAGCAAACACATCAGTGCAATAAAGCATAGTTAAAATAGTTACATGTTATGTTATGAGTTATTTGGCTTTAAAAATATATTTTTCTTAATTACTAGGCGTTCATGACATCTGGTCTACTTTTAAATGGAAGTTCGGCGGGGCGGGTCATTTCGGTACTACACCTATCACTTGATAGCGCCCTGCGCCCCTGAACAGTGATGTGCAGCAATAAAAAATAATAATTTATTAATTCACTGCGCTACATTACGCTACATTTTATTGAACATAAAGGTGGTATTTGAAGGTGTTTTTGAATAGACTCATCCATGGTGGGTCAATTAAATTGTTTGAACATCTAAAATAAACAACATTTATCATAAATATAATATTATTAAGGGGGGTTATTCCCCGGGCATTAGGTCAAGGGGCCTTCTAACCTTTAAATCATCTCTTGGAATTGTTAGTCAAAAATAGATATTTGTCAAACTTTGTATATTATTCTCTGTAATTGTTTGTAAAAAATTGATTTTTGTCAAACTTTGTATATTATTTATAAGTCACTTAAAAGCTTTTTTTTCCCTTTCTATCTTTATTTTACTCGAAACTGTTTTACTTTGCTTATACATCCCTATACAAAACATGGTTAGGTCTGTCAACGACTCGATTAAAGTAAGACTCGCTGCAGTACCCAATCTGGCCACAGATTTTCATCGGAAAGATGTGTGACGCTGTGGAGTTTCTGTGGGAAGAGACTTGAAGATCATCTCTGGTCCCGGGCCCAAGAAAAATACACGGTGGGCCTGATTTTACTAACCCAATAAACCACTTATTACTAATTATATGTTTATTGTTTCACAGTAGTGAACTATTTTGTATTACGAACCTCATCTGTAATGGTTCAGAGTGAAAAAAACATCTCTCTGAACCATTACAAATGAGGTTTTGCATTAAAACATATTGTATTTCGTAGGCATAATAAACAAATTTGAGCTGTGTTGGGTCTATTAATTCTGATACTCCCTGGGGAGGCTCAGCCGAGAAGATTGTAAGGCTTCCCAGGTATCAGAATGTCGCAACTTCAGAAGTAATTAACAAGACCAAATAATATAATGTTGAGTTCAGAACCCCCAACCCTACTAAGAGAGTCTTGGCCAAGAAGGTTGGAAGGCTTCTTGGTATCTAAGGTCGCGGCTTAGAAGTAGTAATGAAGTCAATAACACCATGAAGCAGCCAGGTCCGTTTAAGAGGTTTATTCAAGAGAGCGCTGACAATTCATGAGAAATCACAGCATATATAGGGCTGACTGTCACAAAACAGGGCAGTGGCATGTTGTCACACAATCTATCTATTTGAGAACAGAAACTTCTGAGCTGCTGGTCAGTTACAATGTAATTCATTACCTTCATCCAGAGACCATCTGCAAGGTCATCTGGCGTTGCTAAGCAACGGTCTACTTCTGTTCTCCTAATAGTCAGATTCTGTCTGTTCTAGGTACAGAAATGTATAGTTAGCAGTTCTTACTACACATGTATTATAATGGTGACATGATCTTAACATAATATGTGACATTAGAATATTAAAAGAATAACTGAATATTAAAAGAATAAATGGTATTTCCAGTTTTCCCCAACAGGCTATATATTTTACACCTGAATGACAACATGACACTGAATGTTCAAAGTATATTTGTGATTTCAAACGATACTACAGAGCAGCACCATGCAGGCCTACAGATCACAACATGGCCTTACAGTCTGAATAGCCTACATTTACTTCTTGTGACAACAGTTCAGTGTTTTCAATCAAATAATACATTAACAAAGCTTTAACAACTGTTGGTATGTGGCCATAGATTTTATTATAATAGTGTATGTGACTCAAAAAGCTTCCAGCTACGCATCTGTGATCGATTCGTTTGACTAATTGGGACTGACGTGGATTTTCAATTAATATGATTGTGTGTGTGTGTGTGTGTGTGTGTCCATATCGCCAAGGTAACAGCGTCTCAGCTCCTTTCCAGGCTGTGGTAGAAAGCGGTGTCCCTGCGGTGCCGCTGCACGGGCATGTTGCCCCGGGTGACCGCCAGCTTCGCCAGGTCCACCTCGACCAGAGCCACGCCCGTGGCCACACCCCCACAGTCCCTAAGCACCGCCCCCCAGGGGTCCACGGCCAGGGTGTGGCCGTACGACGAGCGTTCCTCGTGGTGTCTGCCCACCTGCGCCGCCGCCAACACGTAGCACTGGGTCTCCACGGCGCGGGCGCGTAGCAACAGCTGTGAGTCAATCAATCAGCTTTTACTGAAAATGCTGAGCGACATGGTCCCAATGTGCTTTACAATGACAAATAGTGCAGGACAGTCATACAAGCAAACACAATAAAAAGGAAACAAACACACTGATTGGCACACTGACAGTTAGTGAGCGGTGGCACCGACGTTTACATTCTAGTGATTTAGCCAGTAGAACAAGAGACACGAGCTGCCACTACAGCTGATGTAACCAATTTATATAACTTGACTGTTTTAACTTAAAACTGGCTTATTTTACCAAAGTCCTGATTTTACTCAGTTTCTTTGTTTTGTTTCACTCTAAGTCAAATGACAAATTCCCTGACTTTAACTGACTACAGATTGGAATTTCCCTTACTGAACGGAAAAACCTTACGAGGGACAGCCAGCATAGCGAAGATTTATTTAAAAAAAAAAAAAAAAAAATGTACGCAGTGATATTTTTATGAATGGCAACTGAAATGTCAACATGCTAAAAAACAAAATTCCCTGATATTCAATGATTCAACACAAATATGTGATGAAATTCCATCACATTCCATGTCTGGCATTGACTATTACAATTCCATGATATTACAGAAATTCTTTGACCAGTGGGAACCTTGGAAATACTTTTGGGTATTTTATCTTCCAGTGCTTCTGCAAAAATAAAACCACCCTGTTAAAGACATTCCAGTCATGATTCCAGATTCCAGATTGCAGTCATGTTTTCTACATAGATCCTGTTTTGATGAATACCTGTTTACAGGATGCCAATTGTGTGTGAAAGCATTGCCCATTTTGTAGCTAAGTGTTAATTATCACCACGTGTTACCATGGTGATTAAAGCGGTAGCAGTACATCAATGTGTCTACAAACTGTTTGTTGTTTGAATTGAATAGATATCCCACCTCCCAATGGGCAGCTCCGGTTGCCATAGTAAAGGCTGATGGATAGGTCAAGATCTCTGCCCCCTGCCTCTGCAGAGCGGATGACAGCTCAGGAAACCTCAGATCATAGCAGATACACAATCCCACCTACAGTATAGCAGCAGTTGTGTAATGTGTTACTTTTTTATAATAATTTACACATGCAAAGTGTCTTTGAGAAATATAAATAAAACGCAAAGATATGAAACAGTTTTTATAAAAAAATATATAATAATAATAATAATAATAATAATATGAATAATAATAATAAATAAAATAAAAAATAATAAAAAAATATATATACATTAAAAAAATATAGAGCTGTTTTATATCCTTATATATGTAAATACAATAACAACATTTAACATTATTTAATAAAATTGTTTTCTGTATACATATAAGGATTTCAGGAAATACATGAATGTTTCTACAGAGAGAAAAAAACACCAACACTCTCATATTTCGTCACGTTTTGGTTGTTATAATTGTTTCCACACAGAGATAAGTGACACATCACCTTGCCAATGGGAGTTTGGACCGGGGGCACAAGACATGGTCCGGGGATGGTAAAGGCACTTTCTTTGAGAGAGACGCCCCTCTCTGGCAGCTCTACATCAAACAAATGAGACTTCCTGTACACCTGTACGATAGCACCTGTGGGGAATAGTGAAATATGATCAGCATTCACTCTCTCTCTGTGTGTGTGTGTGGCTCTATCAATGTGGTCCACTCATAAACTTATTGACACTAGCTGGTCCCAGTAGACACGGCAAAAAATGGCAGATGTCAGACCAGACCCTGCCCCACTGGGGTTACCTTAAATAAAAACATCTAAAGCCCCCATGCTTCCCTTTAAGAGAGGAGTCAGAGAGGAATCAATCATGCAGGGGCTGTAGGAGAGTCAACCAGCCACCTTAACTCAAAACGCATAGAGAGAGTGAGAGAAAGAGAGAGAGAGACTACCTTGATCATCAATGACAACGTGACTGTTATAGATTCGCCTGTCAGTCTCCCACTCATGTCCCCGCTCATGAAAGCCACCAAGAGAAAGCCACACCTTCAGCGACCTGGTGATTGACGCACAAACAAAACTCATAATACATAATTACTGATATATAACAAATAAAATGGTCCTATGCAACTCACAATAATTTAAATGGTCCTATGCAACTCACAGTAATACCTTATTTCACTAGAGTAGATGGTAATGCACTATATTAGACTACATTGAATGATGGTGGTTGTCTACCTTGCAAGCTGCGTGTATCTAGAGATTGTATCTCCCGATAGAGTCTCAGATAACGACAGGGTCTCCTCTCGACTGGACCCTATGTAGTCAAAGCCCTCAGGTAGGAACACCATACTGGCACCGCCCTCTTTGGCTTCCTCCACCAGCCTTTTGCAGGCGGAGAAGTTGGCCTCTTTGTCAGGGGTGGCTGTCACCTGACACACCGCAGCCACCGGGTGAGATGAAGTGGACATCCTGGTGGAAAATAACGATTCACATCATGATTGAGATTCACAGCAGAACAAAAAGGTTGCTCGTGATTCAAAGTGTTGCCACTGAAAGAAAACTCTCTTTCATTGCTAGTGAAACAGTGGTTGAACATTGGTTGAACATTAAAAGTGCTTCACCCATGAAATATGAAAGTTGCCATGAACGAGTAGGAGAAATACGGTAATAGATTTATTAAAATAATCAGCTCTTTACAGAGCAATGAATGCACACACTTCATACATAGCAAATCATACCTGTATTTGCAGGATAAATTGTTGAGGAAACGTTTTGCCTGGTTTCCCAAACAGAACCCGACGGCGAGCATTGACTTGACTACCGTAGACTGGTACCGTACACGTCCCAAAGCTTGTCACATGGGGTTTCTGAGTCGATACATACCATAACAACTATATGATTCTGTTATTTAAATGATATGAAGTTATTAAGATATTAATATTAAGTAATTAGTCCATACACGTGTAGCATCAACGTCTCCATATCCAAGTTAGCTGAATTATTCAATGTAAGCGGTCCAGTTGAGGCAGTCACCTAGCTGTATTCATGACAGGCAAACACAGGACAGCTAAAGACCGTTTTCTATGGTCCTAGGCCTCCTCCCCACTTTTGCAACACCTTCCAAGATGGCAGCGAACAGTAGCAGCACGGTAGCCAAATCTAACACCAGTGCTGGAGGAAGACCGTCTGCGCAGTCGGCCGAACAGGTATACTATTTTTCATAATTGTACCTTTGGTCAAGATATACATTTCTCGCCTTGCATTCGGATGAAGCTAAGGCGGCCAGTAAAACCCCGCTAGGCAAAGCTAACGTTCCCAGGCTAGGTGCAGTGCTTTTTTACCACAGCATGTTGCAGGCTCAGTCAAAGCTTCATTTGTCATTTCACAGGCAAATGAAACCCACGATGTGATTTGAACAGATAAGAACTTAGCACTTGATTGTTTGAGCACGTTTAGCATTCCCCGCAAGACCTGCATGAAATGTTGAATGGTTATATCGGTACTGTTAAGCTATAGGTTGTCTATTTTTGTCAGTCCACTCTACAGCATTTCTCATCATTACAGAGTTGGCAAATAAAGTGTAGCACTTAATAATTAGCCATAATGCGCTAATAATTATTAGCCATTCTAATTGTAACAATCGTTATTTGCAATAATTGCTATTCTATGTAACGATTTGTGTCTTCTATATTTCTGTGGCAAACAAACAGGTCGTTGCAACCTTTCAGAGGATGCGACAAGAACAACGCAGTATGGCTTCTAAAGCATCAGAACTGGAGATGGATATCAACGAGCACAGGTTCGTATTAGACTAATCACTATATATCTAAGGTTTAGTGACACCTCCCCAATTAAAAATAATTTGTCAATTTGATATAACTTTATTTCCCTCTCTATAAACAGTCTAGTAATCGACACTTTGAAAGACGTGGATCCATCTAGGAAGTGCTTTCGTTTGGTGGGCGGTGTACTTGTAGAGAGGACGGTAAAAGAGGTTCTACCTGCGTTGGAAAACAATAAAGAACAGGTACTGTGATGCAAAAGAAATGCATTAATATAGCTAATCAATGTCTGGAATATCATAGAATATAAAATAAAAAAAGTCTATTCCAGACATGGAGTGTCTAAATATTTTATCATGTTTTGGGTAAACGTATAATATCAAGGGATTTTATTTGCAGCATGTTTAAGTTTTAGCTACCATTTATTACAATTATACTTAGCGTGGTTTTTGATTTTGAGAGGTTTCAACAAATAACACTAATGCGTATGCTAATGCTGACGTGAAGTGCCACATTGTCAGTAGTATCGCAGAGCCAGCCTTTACATACGTAAAGTCTGGAACACAGCGTTGGCTAACTGCGTCAATATCTACATAACTCAATGTTGAAGTCGGACTTTAAACGTATAGGCTACAGAGGAATTTGTTGAGGAACTTGCCGACACGGCTCTGGCTTTTTTCAGGTATTAGTTAGGCTACTGTTGGTGCTTAAAATACAGTGCATCCGGAAAGTATTCATAGTGCTTAACTTTTTCCACATTTAATGTTACAGCCATATTCCAAAAATGGATTAAAATAAAGAAATAGCCTCAATATTCAGAATTACAGATACAGACTTCATGAGTGACAATGAAAATCTATTTATCAATTTAGGAAAGCCCTGTCGAGCTTACAGGGGTCTATGCATAAGACGTTCAGCACAGAGTTGCTTATGTGACGTAGTACTAATGGACGTAAGAGGCTGAGACTACTGTTGAGCTTACAAGGGTCTATGTATCAGATGTCTGAAGCAAAGCGTAGTACCACTAATTCGTGAGGCAGATTCATACTGACTCTTATGATCTATTAAGTTTAACCTGCCAGCCTATAAGTTGTATTTTGTAGTGGTGCTACTGCTGCAAATAAAAAAAAAACAACTCACTAGCTATGCTACCTGGCAAAACACATGGACATTCCATTCAGGACATAACCAGGCTGCTTACCAAGACTATAAAGTAGCTTCTATGTCTGGCAAGTTCCTAGAATATCCAATCTTTCAGACGAGTTATCTTAAAGAAACGACGCATGTTTCTCAACACCATGATAGCCATGGTCTAGTCGCGTTATGCAGTCAATGGGTCATTGGACGACAATAAACTTTATTTCAATTTACAGAACATGTGCTATATTGTGATGTGTCATTATCTGGATATAAAATGATCTATATCTGGATATATTTTGGTCATATCGCACAGCCCTATATACAGTAGTAATTTACTACATCGCCCATAACCAGTCTGCGACACATTGAATTATTCTATATATCGCACACCCCTACTGCAGAGAGAAACTTTTTTTTTTTTATATATAGATCACTGCGATTAAGATGTTGGGTCAACTTATAGCGATTGTAATGTATTGCATTCTTAAAGGTATGGTCAGTCGTTCATGCTAACTTCGAGCTCAAATCAAAACCGTATCGCTTCATGAGCCTCCGCGGGGGCGCCTCACACATCCAAATGCTTTGTGAAGCGTAGTGCTACGGCTTTGAAACGAACGGTGTTCGCCATTTTGTTTGTTACTATTTACGGAGCCAGGGCTGTGTTTGGTGGATTTGACAGTATATTACAATTAGCTTGCAATAGCTGACTTTTTACCTTTTTAATGCACGTTAAAAATGCAACTGGTGTCTGGAGTTTACATTATTAGCGATTTGTAAGATATTAAACTTCAAAAGTGCAAATACCTCCTCATGGTCCGCTAGCTGCTGGTTCCGTGTACATTCAGAAAAAAGTAATCAGGTGTTACTACACTGCCCTGGCTCGGACTTGAGTTAAAACATCAACAAGCTTTCTCCAGAATGCCTGACCTAACCTTTCTAAATATGTTCTTCTGAATAATACAAATACAATGTCCTAACCCCGCCCCTCCGCAGATTTCCAAGATCATCGAGTCCCTCAACACGCAGATGCAGTCCAAGGGACGGGAGCTGACTGAGTACAGGGAGCGTTACAACATCCGTCTGGTGGGGGAGGGGGAGGGCGAGGGGCAGGGCCAGCCCTCCTCCTCCAGGGACAGCGAAGGAGGAACGGCGAAAAGCAGCGCTGGCGTTCTAGTGTCGTAGTCTGCTGCGGTGGGGGCCCTGTGACTTCTGCACTTCATAGCTGGTGATGATGGCGTCTAGGTTTAAAATAGCATTGTGACTTCCCCGCAGAATACATATGATTTTTTTTTTTTTTAAAGGTTTGTGGAGAAAATAATAAATATGACATAAATTATTTGAGGGCCTCCAGAGGTATCTTGACATGAAACCAAACTGTGGCGCAGGCTGCCGTTTGCTCTTTGAATCGTCTTAATAGTGGATGTGCGCCATCCACTATTAGTGGAGATCGACCATCTTCATGCCCTCACCTTTCAAAGACTGTTTAATATCATCTTACAGGGCTTTATCTGTTGTTGTCCATGCAGGTAGAGGGCTTGCATCTATTAATAAATCTTTATTGCAACATGTTTCAAGAATACATGTTTTTATTTTATTTATTTTTTTAACAGTAGTACAACCTGTTATATGATGTGGGGAGAAGATCATAGTTAGCTAAATAAATGCTGATTTAATGGGGCCCTGATTTATGTAGTGCAGGATGCCACACTTGCTGTGCTTAACAGATCATTGAGGGCATTTTTTATTTTACACATTTTGAACAGATTATAGCCTACTGTTTTAAGCATTTCACTCCAGAGCATGTCTCAACATTGTCTTTCCTGTTTATACCATATTGCGCACATGCTCAACAGCTGACGGTTTCTCATGTTTCAATTTACAAGCCTGCTCAGTCTGTAAATCTGACAGCTGAAGTGTGTTGAGGCCATTTTAATTTGTTCTAGCCAGGTTTCTGCAGGGAACCAAGATTTCTGCTCTTATCGATGGAGGGAGTTTTGGTTGACACGTTCCTTTGTTACCTCTAATCTAATGTGGTTTAATTTGACCAGAGTCGATGCTGATCAGGATCTGAAGTGCACTGGCTGTAATGTTTGTTTACAGTTACAGAATGCGGACTGTACTTTCTGACTATACTTTATTAATGGTTATGAAATAAAGATTTTCGCAGAGTGTTGCTTTGTCAAATTAATTTTTAAGTATAATTAATAATTGATTTATCTTCTGGTATAGGCTAATTTGTTAGCAGTGCCATGCCATTATCTCGCGGGCACCATTGTTTGTATATATCATTTTGTGGTCTTATTACCTCTCCTCACTAGATTCCCGACCCAGCCAATCAGCATACATGACTGCCTCCCCCATAACTATACTTAGTTTAATAAGAGTTTGTCCTGTCTCACAGTGAGGATGCTAGTGTCTGCGCTGTCGTGTCGTACGTGCATCTATTTGTGAGTAAACAGCACAAAATGTACAGGTGGCACTGGGATTTTAAATGTAGGCCTATGTTAATAGTTTACTTTATTGTAATTTATGTTTCTGCATGTTTTGTCGATATATTTAGGTTTATTTAGTCTAACGCTACTAACTGATGTGTGCACAATATTATCGTATTGTTCAAACCTAATATAACGCGGTTAATTATTTGAATTAGATATTTAAGGTGCATATAGATAGATTGAAAGGGCAGACTTTGGCAGTTATGTCAATAACTTTGACAATAATATAGAACTGAGATTGTGAGGGCAGCTGGGTATTAGGGTCGTTTTTAGTATTCTGTTTTCAGGTCACCAGAAACTGGCAATTAAGTGTTTAATTTAAAGAAAGTATTTGCAGAGCACCGCACCCCCCTACATTTTACTGTCCCCCCGGTTCAAAATCACTCCTACTGGGGAAAACGTGAATTAATTCTCATTCAGGTCTATTAGTAATGATAGGTTAAGTAACATTTTCTGCGGCTGCAAACAGATACACAAAATATGTTGGGCACAAATGGCTATTTTGATAGTAAATGTTGCAGACCCCTGGCTTAGTAGGACATCTAGTGGCAGAAAGTCATATAGCTTCACTTAAATATAGGATATAAAAGAAACAACAAATTATGTAGAATACTGAATAGAATACTGTTAACCGGTCCATACCCAGGGCACTCTTGAAAAAGAGATTTGTATCTCAATGAGTCTTCTCCTGGTAAATTAAAGGTAGAAAAAAATGTATATATCTGGTTGTTCTCATCGCACACGTTTCAACCATATAATTAAATGAATGGAAAATAAATTTCGACGAGGATGGGATTCGAACCCACGCGTGCAGAGCACAATGGATTAGCAGTCCATCGCCTTAACCACTCGGCCACCTCGTCTGGATAAGCCTACTCATAGTTACGTAATTTTTATTATTTTGTCCTGCATGTGTTAAAAGTATTTATTTTATTTAAAATAGCCCTTTCTTATATAAACGACATTGTAAAATGCCTACATCAGCGTCAGTATTTTAAAGAATCGTTTTACAGACAGACAACCCTGGGCCAGAAATCGTCTGCGCCTCTATATCGTATAACACGGCTATTACGCATCGACGTGCGCCACTGTCGCAGCTGCATCGCAGAGCGGTATGTTTTGATGAAAAACATAAATACTACTACTATTTTGAACATATAAAAAAGGGCTGTCCGCCGTATTCCACGTAGTTATTTGTACAACATCTTGTGTCGCTGCTAAACCGCTAAATTATGGAGTAGATCGTCTACCGATTTCCTTGTTTTGGTTGCACCGTTACAGTAGCGGCACCGTTAGCAATGTAGATAGCCTACGGGTCGCTGAGACTGGAAGAATGGCCTAGTCAGTCTTACAGCAAATTGCTTCTTGCTTCAGCATTTGGGACTGCTTCATGTACTTATAATAGCTAAACCTGTTGTTGGCTCTGGAATGCATCTCTCCAAGAAATGCTCAATCTTCAAATTGGTGCTAAGTGCCCTGCTAATAGTGGCTCTCCTGCAGCTGATATACCTGTCGTTCCTATCCAAGTTTCACGGTAAGCAGCAGCGTTATCGCTACTCGGAGCTCTTCGGTGGCTCAAGCAAGAAAAAAGCTCATCCCGAGAAGAACTCGCGGAAAGAGCGCCTGAGGTACTCGCTCTCCACCGGGGGTATCTTTGACAACAGTGGTCAGTACCGCGTGTACAAGAACTTGATCAAAAGTGATTTCACAACAAACCAGAAGCCGGGTTCTGATGCAAGCTCGAACGTACTGGCGCTAGCCACGCACACGACCATCAACAATCTCCACCACCTGCAGTCTCTGCTGGAGAGGTGGCAGAAGCCGCTCTCCGTTGCCATATTTGCGCACGGGCAAGATGTCAAGGTTGCCACGGCGCTGGTGTACGCTCTCAGCTTTTTCTGCCCTCAGATACAAGCCTACGTGGACTTCCACCTGGTCTGCCTCTCAGGGGAGATGGCCAGTTTCCCCGAGCAGGACCGAGAGCACTTTGCAGGGCTTGACGACTGTGCCTCGGTCTTCTCCAGGCTAGAGGCCCACAGGGACAAACACAAGAACTACGCCATCGGTGGCAACGTCTCCTACCCAAACAACCTCCTCCGCAACGTGGCCCGTGGCGGCACTGAGTCCTCCTACGTCCTCGTGATCGACATCGACATGGTGCCGAGCGCAGACCTGCGCGATCAGTTTGCCGCCTTGGTAACCAGGCGCGTCCCAGCCGGTGGCGTGGGCGACGAGGTCTTCGTCTTGCCCGCCTTCGAGATCCGCCACGTACGGAAGCTTCCAGCAACCAAGCCGGAGCTGGTTCAGCTGTACCAGGTGGGCGAGGTGCGGCCGTTCTACGAGGAGCTGTGCCCCCGCTGCCAGGCCCCAACTAACTACTCGCGCTGGGTCAACAGTCACGCCGCCAAAGGGGCGGAGCCACTGGACGTGGCCTACACGCTGACCTGGATCGACCCCTGGGAGCCCTTCTACATCGGGCCGCGCACCGTTCCGCTGTTCGACGAGAGCTTCAAGCAGTACGGCTTTAATCGCATCAGCCAGGTGGGAGGTGGGGGGGGAGTCGACGCGCATGTCGCCTGTTTAGACTGCTTTCAGACGGAACGGTTTTATGGATGTGCGCGACTAGTTGACTAGTCGTTAAAAGTGATCTTAGGCGCTTTAATTAACTTGTTACCTTGTTACCTTAAAGTTAAGCTAAAGTCAGCTATTGTAAGATAATACACATTTAGTCAAATTCATCAAATATCTCCTCGCATTTCACTAACCATTTTCTCGGCCTGTTAGAGTTCTTGAGAAGAACTAACCTTGCATTTAAAGTGGATCTACTCGATATTACAGTTTTTGCCACTAGATGGCACACTAAGCGCATCAGCATCTCAGATTAAAACACGCTTCTCTGGCCACAAACACTCGCTCTGACAATCACATGCAGCCGCCTGGCTATGAAAACAACTAACAGCGTGTCTTGGATTACACCACACACAGAGGGAATGTGATGTCATTCTCTGCTCAATACTTCAACTCGAATCAAAAACATCTCTCTCTTCAATGCCATAGGGTACTTTCTCAGATGCTCTACTCTACACATTGGAAACTACGGGTGTAACGGTACATCAAAGTCTCGTTTTGGTTCACAATGCGGTTCAGAAGGCACGGTTCAGTACATTTTCTTTTTTCCGCATTATGCTTGCTTCTCACTATACCGTTCAACATGCATGCACCAAACTGCAACGTCTGTACCGAAACGGTTCGATGCGAGTACACGTACCGCTACACACCCCTATTGGAAATGCATTGCGAAGGCTAATGATGCTGTTGTTGTGTGCAGTCTACACTACTTTGTTTGTTCCTATTTACAGAGCTATAGGGCTGTGTAGATACACCAGATTAGTTTTCTTTCCAGCACGCACAGAGAACAATCATATATCGGACCGCATGGAGATTACGGTACATTTGACAAAAAGTGTTTATCTTACAATTGCTTACCTTCAATGTGTGGAGCTTCTGAGGGAGTTTGTTTTTATTCAAGCTTGAAGTTAGCAAGCGTTCTGGAGAATGACTAACTGACCCTGCCTTTAACCCCCCCCCCCCCCCGGCCTGTGAGCTCCACGTGGCAGGCTACCGGTTCTCCGTGCTGAGCTCGGCGTTCGTGGTGCACCGGGGCTTCAAGGTCCAGGGCGAGTTCCACGCCCGGAAGGACGAGGAGAACGCTCGCAACCGCGTCCTGTTCCGCGGCTTCAAGGAGGCCTTGAGGACCAAGTACCCGTCCTCCGAGCACCGCTGCTGAGGACCCCCAGAGGGATGTCCCCGCCCTCTGCCTGAAGGGATGTGGGCTTCTTAACCGGACTGGGTTTGTTTATTAGTATTAGTAGATTTAGTAGCATATTAGTATTCTCTAGCTTTACGTTACCCGGATACAATTCGTTTCTGAAAAAACACCTCTCTAGAGAAACACGGTGACATACTGGCCAAACCATTTGGCTCTGGATTGCTCAGTGCAATGCAGGTATTTAAGTATTTTGTTCTGCTAATCAGGTCTGTACAATGACCTTCTTCCCATCTTCCTAACAGATATGGTTAATTTACCAGAATTATTTACAGTAGTTTACCAGTATTATTTCTAATGGGAAGTGTGAAGCACAAGTGGTTTATTATTATTTATTTTTTTAAATCTGTATGTAGTTCAACCACTAGGTGGCAATAGACACTCAAGTGTATGGATTGAGAATCAAACGAGACACCTTTCAAAGGTTAGGATGTTTCCTACTACAGCTGCATATTTTATGTGTTCAGTGCCATCTGACTGTACTGTTTTTCACGGAGAAGCTGTGATACCTTTCTCCAATACTGAACAGTGTTTAGACTGGAGAACTGTTGTGTTTTTAACTTCTAAATATTTTACACACCAGAGTTGCAGTGTTGTTGACATGTAGCATCTGGCACAAGTACAAAAATACTACTGACTTAAAATATGTAAATGGTAAATTATGCTACTCAGAATGGCAATCACTATGACTGGCTAGAAACACTAAACAAACACACAAACAAACACACAAACAAACAAACAAAAGCCAACAATACTCTGTGGGGGGGCCCTACACTTAAAAAATAATTGGTAACCTTCATCTACGTACAAGCAACGCAAATGTTTATTTAAACGAATTTGCTTGCCTAAACCATGTTTTTAAGTGACGTCTGTTCAGTCATATTTAATAACTTTTGAAGTGTAAATGTAATCAATCTACTTGTTCTTGTGTTTGCTATAATATTTAAAATACAAACTTTTTTTTCTTGAGCTGGAAATCACAGGTACATGTTTACTAGTGATAATACTTATATTTGTTATGAGGAAAAAAAAAAAATTTTAAGGTTTGGATTTAGAACTGTGGCCTCATACGTATTACATCACAGCCATGCTGATTCAGTGTTACAACCCTCATGTCATTATTGCTTTATTTATATTTATATACATTATATAATTGACATTCATTTCTAAAGTTGTATAAGACTTTTGTTGTCATCATGTGGTACACAGTTTTATTTCACACATTTTGTTCTCACTTCGTTATGCAGAAAGCATTGCCTGATTTGTATTGATGGGATTTTTCTTCATTAAATCTACAAAATAACGTTTGTATATATTTTTTATCTATTTCTAACTTTGTGAGAGACGTTTAGCTTGATGTTAATTTTGAGTATTGCAGAAGGCATATAAACAATGTAAATATTGTATATCCACTGTAGGACTAGCTAGTGTATAATTGTAAACGGACTGCATTCATAGTGCTTTTCTATCTTCAGGCCACTCTAAGCGCTGTACAGCATCACATCTACCCATTCACACACACATTCACACACCTTTGGTGTCAGCCATGCAAGGTACCATCCAGCGACCTGGAGTGTTAGCGTTAGGTTCCTTGCTCAGGGACACCTCGACACTCGAACCATGTGATATATTGAACACCTGTCGATCATGATCCTGTAATCTCTAAACACATTTCTGCATATGATTATACAGAATCTGTAGGCAGCAACTTAAGATACTGGTACCAGATGCAACCTGATTGCCATCTGTTACATTTGTAGTCCGAGTGTTGACCAAGCAATCACTTCAGTGTGAAGAGGCGGAACGCATTGGCCAAAAGAAATGGATATGGATGAATATGAATAAAAATTAATATTTTATTAGCATTCACATGCGGATATCTGAATAAATATTAGTCAAACTCAATTCAACTCAATAATATTATGTTTTCAGCTCACACACAGAACAGGCAATGAGGAGAAATTCACAGAATTTGACAAAAAGGTTTAAGGACACAAAGGGTTTAAAGGAATCTCCATGCGTGGTTAAAGGCCACATCCTAAGGCTTCAATTGATCTGATATTAAAATGGATGCTGCCTACATGGAAATCTCAGCTAGTTATCCATCTGATGATCAAACTTAGTAATGAGATTTGCAGTTACTGTTTATACTAGCTCAGCCTCCAACTAATGAAAAATAAATCTAATAAATAAAAATCAATCAAATTACTGTAGGAGGATGGATGGTGGTGGAAATAAGGCAAGCTATACTATGGTAGGTTATCTGTTCGTAGAGGTTTAGCAAAGCTCAGGGTGTTATATGAGCTGAGCATCTGTTTGTAAACTACATTACATTTGCCACTCCAACTGCTAGCCTACTGTAGCTGGAGCGTTTTATGGTTAAAGATATAGTCAGCGATTGTAAGCGAATACATTGTCATGTTAACTGAATATCTTTTCATGGTTTGCCAGCTGTCCATTTTGTGTGTGTGTGAGTACATATTCTGGTTACACAGTCCTGGCTCCGTAAATAGGATAACAAACAAAGTGGTGCAGACCGCACCACACAACACTATCCATAGCCTTCACATTTAGATGTTTCTTTGTTAATACAGATGACACCAGTCCCTCTAAAACCTATCAATTACATTTTCTTTACATTTATATACTCTGTTGCGTCCCTCACAGTGAGATATGTACCTCATATTAAACTACACTATCTCTACAGCACCTTTTGAATTGTAATCCTTCCCTCACCCATTCTCCTAGCATGATACATGATGTGTAAACAGCGTGTGGAAGTTTAACATCAATTAAGAGTCAACTGATCTGTATTTGAACCTACAGTTTGATTGGTTGGTTTGTGCATTCCTAAGAATAATTTGATGCCGTGTGACATTTTCAATTCAGCATGTTCTAAAGCGGAGTGTTCATCAATAACAGCATGACATGCCTCTTCAAGTTACAGCTTGTGTGGTGCAGAAATGTAAACACGTATGTTTAAATTCAAATAAACATTCTTCACCCTGGTTAAACTCCTCATTCATGGCGTTAGGCATGGCATTCTGACATGAAGTGAGTTAAATAAGAGGAGTTGTAGGTTGGGGAGGGGGGGTGCATTGTGGCTCAGGAGAGGCAGGTTTGGCGAGGTACAGCGGATTTGTCCTGGCAGTACTGTGGAGAGCGAGGGCTTATTTGGGTCAGAGAGCTTTACGACACAAGCAATTAGGGGATGCCTTCTCCCTGGGCTTGCTAGCGGGAGGGAGGCCTCCCGCCATCTTAGATTAGCCACCCCGCTAAGGCCCCGTGCACTCCGCGACTACGGGACAGTGCAGGAAACCAGCTGGAGGGCAAATCGGAGGGGGGTGTAGGGTTCTTTAAGAGGACGGGTGGAAGGTTGAGGTAATGAGCCCAAAGTTTCAACTCTAGTCTTTAGCACGGGTCAATAAATCAAATGGAATTACAACAGGCAATGACCCACATCTGAAATGTGGGCCGTGGTGAATGGGCTGTGCATGTTTCAGAACATGTTAAAAGACAGCCAAAGAGAATGCCCGCGTATGCTACTATATTCAACTGTGATTGTTCCTTAAGGGACATTACACTTTAAGGCCTAACAAGAGATTAAGGCAAATGGTTGTCAAAGTGAGTTAAGGAGCCTTATTGTATCTTCCAGGTGATTATCTGCAGTAGTACAGTAGGAGTGTTCATTTGTACCCTATTAAACGCCATTCGCACCCTATAGACTCCAATAAGAGTAAATTACATGATAACCTTGAATTGTTTTTGAAAGATTTAATTAAAATGTTACTACATTATAAAGTAATACAGAATAAAGAAGAAACAGTTATTGAAAGTGTAAAATGTGTTAATTACATTAGATAAAAACAAAGAATATTTCCACAATCAGCAATGAAAACTTCCCAAAATGTCCTAATATGATGAGAATATGAAATTCTACACTAATAGATAAACATATCTTTATTATAATTATGTTGTAATTGCAAACACTATTGAACACAGCTCTGGTGCTCTTGTTTGTTTGTTTACTGTGTGTGTATTTACTGTAATATTGTATACACAGGGCCCTGCCTAAAATGTGACCAAAGACTTTTTTCAAAGTCTTTTTTCCTTAAGGCTTAAAGGTGACTTGCTCATAGAAATCATTAAAGGTATATAGTAAGTTAGCCATTCTTGAGAACTTGCCAAATTCAAACTCAAATCAAAACAAAACACCTCTTCCTTCAATGCCATGTACTTCCTCAGAAGCTCTGGCCCCCACATTGGAAAAGCATTGCTAAGGTTAGGATGTTATAGCTGTGAGCGATGTTCGCCACTTTATTTGTGTTCCTGTTTACGGAGCCAGGGCTGTGTAGAAGTACCAGGTTATTTTTTCAGCACGCACAGAGAACAGCAAATGAACGCAATGCGATGAGATATTCTCTGAAATGACAAAAAGTGTATTGGCTTACAATCGCTACTGGTCTGAAAAAACACACTTAAATTAACATATCATTAATGATTACTGACTATTATTTAAAACATGCGTGTCAGCTAAACTGCATGAACCGTTACACACATACAGGATATAGGTCTTTATTTATTTATTAACGAATGCTTTGTATTTTTATTGGAAGCACTGTGTAGGGGAACTGTGTAGGGGAAGAAGTGTTTTTAACACGTATTTCAGCCATAACAGGCATTAAATGGGGAAGTAACTCTTTAACATATAACAAATTGTAAATTGACTGATCCTGCGCACCCCCCCCCCCCCTTAGTTACTGTAACTAGCCCTGCGTTCAGGATGGCGGAACGTTTGCTACAGGTTCAATGAACGAGAACTGCAGTGGACTGAACAGCAGGTTACAAAACAGGGAGGAGTTAGGCTGTCCATATAGGCTGTGGGTTGAACATCACTCACATAACTAGTAACAACAAAGCCATCGTTTAGATTGTTGTGTTTCAGCAGTACAGATGCACAAGGCGATAGTAGAACCTGCGTGGCTTTAGAACCACTTCTGTATGTGCATAGCGCACTGTTCCAATCGAAGGATGTGTCCGTAATGGCTGTGTCAGCATATTATATTTCAGAATTTCATATCAGAATTAGACGGCATACATTTAAGGTAGAAAGATGTAATAAAAGTGACATTTATTAATTGTACTAAATAGTGAAGATGACTTATTGTCACAAAAACGTATAAAACAGCGCTGTGCAGCGCTTCTTACTGTGAGGCCACAGTGCTATCCACTGGACCACCGTGTTGCCCAGGTAAATATGCAGCTACACTTCCCACACGTCACTGAGCATCACTCGCCACGCCCATGAAATGCAGCAAACGCCTTTTAAAGTAAACGGGTCGTTCAGTGAAAAAGTTCGGGGCGGGGCTTGGGATCGGTCATTTGGAGATTGAATAGTCCAGGCCCCCCTAGCACCCTCTCTCTCTCTCTCTCTCCAGAATGAACGCATGCCAGTTGCCGCCATATCGGCTCAGCGCCAGCAAATGTGACGGGGATCGTCCGTCCCCCTCGGGGAATCTAACCCCGATCTCCCATGCAGAGAGCGGACGCTCCTACAAGGCAGGCCAAAAACCCATGGGCCCTGGCCTGCGTCGCC
>JAODUE010022044.1:0-22500 GCA_027564755.1 Amblyopsis hoosieri | reverse complement strand
TGTCGCAAGCTTCAGTTCCAAGCCGTCATTTTCCTCAAGGTTATGTTAACTGCAGTTTTAACATAAATCAGAATGTAAATACATAACATTCAGATTGGAACATGACTTTATGCACTTTGTGTCTCTGCAGTCAGTCAGGAAGTGTGTGGCTCTGTCTGGTGTCAGTGGGGTGCTGAAATGTGCTCCTGGAGTTCTGAGAGAGATACTTCAACAGGACTCCAGAGTCTGTCTGCACTTCACTGCTTCCTTACTGGGTAACTTGCATATAAGGCAGGTTGCCAGATTGCCATAGTGCAGGGTTCTCTAATTAATTTCCCCCAAGGTCCAAAATATATCGAGCATGCCAAGCCAAGGGCCAAAATGTCTGGGGTTAAACACGTACAGACCCTCTACACTGAAAAATAAACATCCTGGCCCGCACATCTTTTTATATCTGACTTAAACAACAGAAAAGTGCAGCCAACAGTTCATAGACATCCTGGTTCAACCTTCACGTTACGTGAATTGCCCTGTCCAGCTCTCACTAGATAACATTGGTTATGCCGTCGACAACTGAGAACAATCTGCACTTCCTCAATTGATCACGCTGTGATTTTGCGGTTTGCCATTTAATAAAAGGTAAATATAAAAAGTTGCGTCTGCTGCAGTAGTTTCCGTATGTCCATGTTGTGCAATGACGAAGTGACGATTTATTCCAATCAGTAGTCTGCTTTGTTATCACGTCACATTTTGGTATCGCCTCAGCTCGCTTGACAAAGCAGGTACTAGAAAAAGGTACTAGAAAAAGTACCTGGTACTAGATACTATCCCAACTTTTTCCAATGGAAAAGCAAAAATGTCGAGTTGAGCTGGTAACACACAGTGGAAAAGCTCCCAAAGCGAGTAGAGGCGAGTTGAGTTCAGTTGGCACCAGCAGTGGAAAAGCGGCATATGTCCGCATACCAACAATAACATGAATGCTGATTCTTAAAGAGTGTACCAATGCAAAATGTCTAAACACAGAGTAGCTGCGGGTAACTTGACACACCAGATACCAGCTAAGGTAACCGTCAACTAACCGCACACATACAGTAGCTACTGTTATCGGTCAGAATTGCATTTTGAAATGAGCCTCCCTATGTTAAATTTCTGTGCAAAATTATAATTTTTTCTCATTTACACTGTGATCGTTAGGAGGCGAAATCGAAATCGCAATCACATTTTGATTAACTGCACAGCCCTAATATGTAGTGACAATTTAGTTGGGTGCAAGGTGGTTTTTCTCTCACCTGGGCAAGTTTGCTAAATTCCCGGCTCGCCATAGCATAGCTTGTGCTGAAAAGGGCGTGGGGGTGCACTAGAGGATGTCAGTCAAGTTCTCAACCAAGACTGCGGAATAGCTAAAAGATATTGATCTGATAATCTAAGAGGCCTCGAAGTCTAATATACTGTAAGGAGATTTGAAATGTACATTAGAGCCAAACCATGTAATGCCTTAAAAAACAGCAGCAGCACCTTAAAATCAATTCTATATTTGACTGGTAGCCAATGAAGAGAGGCCAATATCTGCGAAATATGGTCCCTCTTCTTGGTACCAGTCAACAGCCTAGCAGCTGCATTCTGGATGAGTTGCAGACGCGCTAAGGATGACTGGCATATTCCAGAGTACAGAGAATTGCAGTAGTCAATTCGAGATGATATGAGAGCATGGATCAGGATCTCCACATCTTTAAAAGAGAGGAAGGATTTCATTTTTGCAATAGTCCTTAGATGAAAAAAGCTACCTTTTACAACAGAATTAATTTGTTTGTCATATTTCAATGCTGAGTCAAAGATCACACCTAAATTTCTTGCGATGAAGGCCCCAAATGATTAGATAGCGCCTCAACAAGTTTGGAGTGCCAAATAATAACACTTCTGTCTTACTCTCATTGAGTTGTAGAAAGTTATTAGCCATCCAGTATTTAATACAATCCTTGTACAACTGCGACGTGTTTTTACCTGATTGCACATATGTCCTGAAATTAGCTAAAAGTATTGACCACAGTTACTGTAGATAAGCTTGTGTCTTTGACCTCTGACATGCTTTCCAAAAATAGCTTAAGTAATAGACCATCACCATGTGACAGGAAAGACGTCCAGGGCATCATTCACAGATTATAGTAAAATTGTCTTCCTGCATATCATTTAATTTATTTTTTAATCTACATAATTATTTATGGATGGAAAGAGTCACACACTGGCAACGTTATTGGTCATTAATGGGTTAGATAGATACAAAGTGGTTTTTAAATGGATCCCACTGCCGTTTACATAATCAGTTAGGCTTTTTAATTTTTTAGCTCTACTGTAAATTGAGAAACAACAATTGTGTTTATGAAGTGCTCTTTGTCATCTCCAGGGATACTTCGCACAGGAGAAGACCCCTCCACCCTGGAACGGGTGGTCCAAGGTGAGCAGATTCCTTTTAATAGCAAGAGTGGGGTTAATATAAACAGCACATGCGCACGCACGCACAAACACACACACACGCAACATCTATACTCTCTTAGCAAACATATTTTATTTCTCTCTCTCTGTTGCTTTCACACAGACAAACGTGGGGGCAATGAAAGGGCTGACATCTGTAAAGTGAAAGTTGTACTCTTTGTATATTTTGATCACTCTTTCACAATAAACCTCATTGTGATCTTCTTTGACAGTGTAATGGAGTACTGTGCCACAGTACCTGTTCTCATAATCCATTTAGGCTGCCGAGTGCCTATTTTATTGTAGGCCTGCCAATAAATGAGCAGGTCTTGGCAACTGTCTGACAGGTTTTGAGTATTTGAAAATGTGCAGTTGTGTTAAGTGCGAACGGTGGAATGATTTTATGGATTCAGGTTTTAACACACCTTTGGGTGTGTAAGACCCCTTCAGACCCTTCAAGCAACAAGCAAAAATGAATGAATTAATATTATGAATTTATACAGTACAGTATATTAATTATAATAATCTTTTTGGTAATTACCACTGATAGAGCTATGAATTATACAGACACAGTACCTCTCTGGATTTATGTGGGGGGAGACAAGATGAGATATCATAATATATGTTAAGTCATACTGCTGCTGATATACAATGCAGACAGGGTCTAACTAACACCCGCCAAGCGCCAAATGTGGGTAGATGTTCCGTTTGGCGAGTAAATCTCAGAGACTATCTGCCACACTGGCGGGTAAATGTTTGAATTAAAATAGGTATATAATAAATCACTAACTAGTTCTCCCTAGCGCTGTCGACTGTGTGCGCGCGCACACACACACACACACACACACACACACACACACACACACACACACAATGCTTGAAGACCCGCGCCTACTCTATCTCTGATTGGCTTTCTGAGCATGAGCTTTCTCGTCTTAACCAATCATCTGATCATTCCGTAACAAAACAGTGAAAATAGCCAATCGGAGAGAGCAAGTGTGGTGTTTTTGCGATGTCTGAACAACCAGGAGGAAATATCCAATGTCTAAATAACGAGTTAGTAGTCTTAGTTAATCCTCAAGGTATATACAATTTGTTTTACTTTAGCGAATATATTAATTACACCAACCTCCTCCTTGTGAAATAGGTTTTGCATCAAAAATATGTAGTTATAAACATTGCAAATTCAGTAGTGGCACTCACATATGCGCTTGTATACAGAAATAACTGACACGATCACGCATGCCAGTCTGCGTTATTACAGAGAGAATAAAGTATAAAAATGATACCGTTGGGTACCGGTTGAAATGTGCATGGTACCAGCCCTAGTTGCTATACAACCAGGCTAAATAAGTGACAATATTTAAAATGATTGCCAACCTTTTCAAAATAAAAACCTAACAAATATAACGTGAGCATTGGAGGTTTGGAGATAACAGCAGCACAAGGCTGATTACATTAAGGCTATAATTGAGGTAGCAGGTAGGCCTATGATGTGATGTTGTGCTGTCGTGTTATTATCCCAATGAAATACTGAAACATAAGAAATACAGCAGGCTACTGTATGTAACACAAAAGTGACAATTTATTATTTTGACCGGTAACAAAAATGCTACCAGCCACCTTGGCTGGTGACTAATCATAGATATATACTGCATATTTAGGTAATGCGGACGGTGTTGTTGTTATTTGACTATTTATTTATTCATTCCTTCTTCTTACTTATTGTGTGTTCGTTCGTCAGTGCTGGTCCAGTTGGTCTTGGAACTCCAGAGTGAGCATCATGTTCGCTTCATTTTGGATGACGTATGCTCTCAGGTGACGCACACATGCACACACACATGCAAACACACACACACACTTCCACACAGAAGCCTGAGTACACCTGTGCACTTGCTCCAGACATATGCACACACATGAAGGGCCAACGGGTTGTTTGGTAAACAGTGCCTTTACGCCTCTGTAGCGATGTGGCTGCTGGTCCCTTTGGGGCTCGGGGTCTACAGTGGAAAAGTCTGATTCAGTAGCAGCCGCAGGTGCCTGTAGGCAGATCAGGTGGATGTGCAGACAGGATTACGTCACCTGCTGATGCTGCAGTCTGACTAGGAGTGAATATGAACAGTGAATATGAATATTGCCTGATGATTACAAATGTTACTGCAGAAATCCAGAAATCTCATTCTTGTAACGCAGTAACTATTAGTTACTTGGATTAGTAATTGTAATAGTATTACTGTTTTGGAAATGGTAATTAGTTACACTACTAGTTACTGAAAAAAGTAATTATATTACAGTAACTAGTTACTAGTAACTGCCCAACACTAGTGGTGACCTACTAGTCTGAATCTGATTGCGATCCCCATCCATCTCATGTTCAGCTGTGTGACCAGCGCGGTATGAAGGGATTTCTGCCAACCTTCACATTCCTGGGGAAATTAGTGGAGGCTGCATCCGGCCTGGCCCAGAGCCTGGTGGCACATTATGGTGAGACTATTCTAGATATTCAACATCTCATCCATTTGATTTTAGACCTGCATTCTGCATTGCAAAGGCTTTTCAGAGTTCAAGGTCATTAATTTGTATCTATTTAATGCAGGAAGAAATTGAAATACTGTGTATAACATGATATAGTGTTGGTTTTGTCACAGACATGCAGGATGGTCGTTCTTTCCATCTAATGGTACAATATACTATATATACTAATGGAAAGGCAAACACTGTGATTTAGTATGACACGCCACCTTTGCTTTCCACACAGTTCTTCCCTGTCTCCACCAACCAGTGAAATTAACAAATGGGCTAAAGTACTCTTTTAACGTCCAACATGTAGATGGGAATTATTTGCGTTGCTGTGTGTGTCATTTGGCACTAAATCCCACAGCAACTCCAGGGTTTCTGTTCTGTAACTTGACCATCTTACTTGAAATGCTGTAGCTGTACCGTGTCGTTTTTTGTGAAAAATATTCCTCGAGATGGAATATTGTTCTACGCATCCCATTCCACTTTCTCCTTCAGAGAAATAGGCGGAAGAACAAGTAACAAGTAACATAACTGTTTTCTCATATCCTCTCTTGCCTACACCTGTCTCTGTGAAATTTTCAATTATACTCCGGTGTTGTAAAGATAGCATTGTACATGTAGTCACACACTGTTTACACCATTGAAATTCTAGATACAAGTCCAAACCCGTGCTGATTCATGATGCAAAACAGATAGTTTGGCGTACAGAGGAAGAGTGAGCAAGTGAGTTTGGACATTTTGAGTGATAGTTTAGAAGAAAGGTAATGTATGTACTCTTCCTCACTAAAATTCTAGAATTAAATCCATAAGACAATCAACTGTATACTTGTTCTGCGCTCAGTGAACCATTGCTCCACTGATGCTATTAATAACTGCATGTTAAGCTTTAATGACAAGGTTGTTGTCTGTCATGATTGTTAAGGACGCTATATGTTTTTAAATATTAATATGGAATGGTATGTTACTGTAGGACAGCAGTAAGCTACATCAGCAAAAAACATAGTTCAGTGATTGTTATCACAAAAATGAATGCTGAATTAATCTTACATTGCTGCTATTGTTTCACATGCATTTCCCTTAGCGGGGAGTGCAGCCCCTTCAAGGGTCTCTATCTATCTTGTCTAACCTGTGTTGACCTGAGTTAGAAACTCATCTCAGATTCAGAATTGTAATCTCACAGAAGAGATGTAGTGCTGCTCTAGGTAGGATATGAAAGAGAGAGAGAGTTAGCTAAAACAAAACTAAAGAGAGTAATGCCTAGTCTACATGTACACAAATACATTTTTAAATGGGGATTTGTTTAAAAATATATTAGGTCCATACAGCACTGTTTAAGAAAATAAATCTCCATCCACATGAAAACGCAAGACACCTTATGTAAATGAAGGATATAACTGTCGTCGAACAAAGGCGAGAATGGCGCACAAGCTGACTTTTCAAGCGAAAAACTCAATTTTCCATGTCTACACGTGAACGCTGAATACAGTTTTTAAATGTCTTCACCCTGGACGTTTTGCTAAAGTTCAGTTTTTGGTGATTGTATACACCATTTGCATGTGGGTGAAAGGCTGGACTGCATAGAAAACAATCCGTATTTAATAATAGCCCTGTACGTGTGGACTAGGCATCAGATATGCAAATCAACAACCCAAAAACCCACCTCCTCAGCTCCCTCCCTCTGGAGCCCGTTGGTCTGCCATTGCAAAGTTCCATTAACATGTTAAAACACTGTGTGCACATTCTTATTGGCAGGCAAGATCTAATAAAATAAATAGGTAATAATGTTTCGGGCTGCTGCCAAATAATGTATATCAACTTATATAAAAGCAGGGTCTACTGTATCAACCAAAGCAGATATTCGTATTATTTTGATCCGCAGGGCCGTTGCTGGACTGCCTGTGCTCCGCACTGTTATACCCAGATGAGGGCTTGAAGGCCTCGGTGTTCTACGTGTGGCAGGTTGTGTGCGGAGCGTTGGGGGGCTCTGTGGTCCAATCCCTGCCCACCGCCCTGAGGGACAGACTGTGTGTGTTATTGTTGAGAAACCTGGACAATGCCTGCTCTTCTGAACTCACCATTAACTGCCTGGGTGAGGAGAGAACACTAACAGTTGGAAAACTGATATATTTCATAAAATATCAAAACATATTTATTTAATGTTTGGGTGATTGCCCATGGTGCTAATTACAAAATAACTACCTACCTGCCTGGTTTAGATGATGTATTAGGGACTTCTTAGACTACAAATTATATTTTAGCTGTTATAAGACCAAATACGACTAATACGTATAATACGTATAATTCTAAGATATAGATTATTAGTTATTAATAATCTTGTAGGATGTTGTGGCTATAATTTTCAGAAAAACAACTGCTCCTGCTTTCTGTAAATTCACGTAACTGTCGTCTCTGCAATTCATCATAGATTTTAAATCTAAAAACAAGATTATCACACTAAATTAGATGTTGTTTTTGCAGTTTGAACATGTTTCATTCACATTTAACCACATTTTTACAGCTCGTTCTGTCCACCCTTTCACTTGGTCCTCTTTTCTTTATTATTATACCGATTCAACATTTATTAAGATTTATCTATTTAATGAGTCCCAAGTTGCACAATTCTAATCTCTAAATAAAAGGTAAAAAGCAAAAAGATGTAATTTCCATGACCTGTTTCTTCATCATATTGCCTGTGAAATAAAGGTCAATGCTGAAGTTTTTAATAAACAAGTGTGCAAATCAGGTGCAACGGTTTGTTTAACGAGGGCTTTGATTTTATGTAGTGTGAATTTCACAGTGATTGTATTTGTGTGTCATTTGTCTTCTTTATATCTACTACAATAAGAATAATAATTCACGTTATTTGTATAGCACTTTTAATACAAGAACTGCAGCTCAAAGTGCTTCACAGAGAGAGAATACATGCACACATATATTCTGCTGGCCTAACATTTGCATCTACATATCTACAGCATATACTGTACGTAAAGTTTTTTTTGTGCTGGGGTGACTTCTGCACTATTATAAGTGGCCAAAAATGTTTGTGTTTGAATGTGTGTCTCTGCACCCTTGTGTGTGTGTGCATGGATGTATGCGTTGCTATGTATAAACCTAGTGATTTGCAGCTGGCTGTGTTTACGTCCTTCATAAAGCTCTGTGCGGCTCGTGACTGTATGTTGTTGTCAGGCCTGCTCAAGCAGCTGGTGCGCTTCAGGGAGACGGCCTCTGTTCTGATGAACAGCTCCAGCGATCAGGTCCTGTCTGACATGGACCAGGCCCTCGGCAACAGTGACGACGAGGTCCTCAGCCAGAACGCAGTGCAACAGTCCCCGGAGCGCTGCCCTCTGCCGCTTATACTGAAAAAGGTCTCGCTCTCCAAACATCCTGCCCTTCCCACTCGACATTCTCACAAAGCCGATAGTAATAACACGCAGCTTTAATCCTGGATTAACCAGTCTTTGAATAGGAGATTTGACCCAGGATGAATGTTTGTACAGCCCTGTGGGAAAGAGGTACCTAGATTAAAGATAGTTAATTTCTTTCGTGATGAATCAGCATTGCTTTTGGCAGCCGATTTGCTTGTTAGCAACCACTTCGTGGCACATGTTATGGGTTTTATAGTGCTTTACAATGCTAACATATATATCACCATTAGATTACAGAAAAAAAAAACTTGAATTAGAAGTCCTAGCATAAGATATTACAAACTACTACAAAATATGGTAAAAATAAAAACACTTATGTTAAGTCTTTCAATCATCTTCAAGCACCCTTCAAGCACTCTTCAATCAAGCACCCTTCTGAAATCCTGGAGTTGTGACATGTTTTGAGTTCTTCTCTAAACCTGCGCTGTGTTTCCGTGATGCCGCATGTGAAATGTCTTTCTCCAGCTGCTGCTGAGTGGTGATGAGATGGTACAGCTGGCCAGCGCTCAGTGTATGGCGTCAGTCCTTGTCCACTCTCCCAGCCAGTACGGTGGACCCTTCATCCTGGCTGACGTACCTGGTGAGAGAGAGACACACACACACACACACACACACACACACACACACACACACACACACACACACACACACAGCCACCTCCTGCTGTCCTTTTCAACTGCCTTCACACAGTTCAGGCCCTCTCTCTACTTCTCTATCTCTTTGAGAATGTCACTTATATCATCGTGTTAGTAGCTTGTTTGTTAGCCACCAGCTAGTCTCAGCCTCTTCCGTCCATTAGCACTACGTCACATAAGCAACCCTGTGCTGAACGTCTGATACATATACCCCTCGTAAACTCGTAAACTTTCGGAAAGTAATACTGTCGACTGTTCATTATATAAGTTGTACAGATTCACAGTCCAGTCCAGTTTTTTCGCAAGTTTAACGTCCGACTTGAGCTACATAGTTAGGCGTTGTGCATGTCAATCAAAACATCTCGCTTGTAAAGTAGGCGGGCACTGACACAGGTAGCCAGCGCTGTGTCCCAGACTTGGGCTGAATCTGCGAGACTAGCCACCAGCATGTGTAAAGAAATGTATTTGCTATATTATGTTTACATATACTGGTAGACATATTCTTCAGTGTGTCTGCACGCTGTGTGCAACAGTCACAAAGGTATATTGGGGAAATGCACATTTAGGTATAGTATGAGTCCCCTAATTAAGCGGACAGTGTTAACTCCACTTGAAACATTAGTTACTCAACTGCTACTTGGTCTGACGTAAACATATCATTGGTTCCGCTGTATCTTGTTCCCTTCTGTCGCTGCTTATTTCTCATTTCTTTTTCATTTTGTTTTCTTTACCCCTTCTTCCGTGCCTTGGTTTAAACTCACTCTCACTCTACTGAAGGTAAATATCACGCAGCAATGGACAGGCTGTTGTTATTGACTCTTGCAGACCATTGCATGCGACAGCACAGTACATATCAGGCCAGTACAAACGTCCTTGTCTCTCCTGTGGTGTCTCCACTCCTCGGCAGAGTTCCTGTTTGAGCGCGTGTCCAGTAGCAGGAGTGATGTGCTGCTGTGGTCTGTCTACAGCTGTCTGCTGCTGCTCACAGAGGAGCCACTCTTCTTCTCACACTGCCACTCCGTATACGGTCAGAGGATGCTCCTTGCCACATTCCTGTGTGTGTGTGTGTGTGTGTGTGCGTGTGTGTGTGTGTGTGTGTGCGTACAGTATATTGACAGACACTGGCGGAACACATTGGACCTTCCTTTGACCTTACTACATCCCCTGTCCCTACTAACCGATTAGGCCCTGCAGCCCAGATCCTGTCCAACATGAACAGAAATGAGGGTCTGTCTTGATATGCAGTACATCACCATAGACAGGTCTGTTAGACTGGAGGTGGGTCTGTGCCTGGAAACCTGAAACCTTGATGGTGCCAGTTTAATTCACTACAACACAGCTCAGGCAGTTGTTCCCTTTGGTTTGAATTAGGCTTTAAATGGATGGTAGTGGTGCACAAAATAACAGACTGCAGCCCTAGACCATGTGCTGACAAATTAATTTCACAATGCCTACCACAGTGGATGTGAACCAGATACAGTGTTTCCCACACATTAACCATCCCATGGCAGCCCGCCACAGCTAAAGTCTGTCCTCCATAGTTTCATAAGAGGAGTTGTATGCTGTATGGCTGGAAAAGTAGAGGGCATTGATGATGGAATATAACTAGGCTAGGTAAACACACAGGATTGATCTCAATGAGTGTGTGTTTGCCAGGAACAAAAGTGAATTAATAATTAAAATGGAAATGAAATACATCAGAAGGCGGCTGTACGAGGCAATGTCAGTTTAATGCTACGTGACCCCTCCCCCTTCCCGCACAAAGCTGGCGTACAGTATCCTGTTAATAAGATTGGCCCAACAAGCAAGACTAGAGTGTTTTTATGTTCAGTATCAGATTCATGAAGCTGTGGCATTTAAGTTAAAAACAGGAGCATTCCTACTTGGCATGTCAAGATAGGATAGGATGGAAAAGGGCAGGCACTTGGCAGTTAATTGGATCGTTTTCGCTGCCGGCAAACCCAAACCATGCTCATATAGCTGTCAATACGACGCTGATTGGCAAGTTCAGTTGCTACTCTGACACATTCAAAATTATTCCTAGGCTTTCCAGACTGGTTCTGGTGGTGAAAGTAAACTGAAGCTTGCAAGTTTTTTCAGGGACCTTCATGTTTTGTTTTCTTCTGTATCTTGAGTGCAATACACTATTGGGGGGGGGGAGAACACACAGGATCGTGAGAGAATCGTGATCTCAATTCTAAGCAATCAGATTATGATTCTCATTTTATCCAGAATCGTGCAGCACTACTCTGCACTGTAAGTTTGTGTGTGTGTGTGTGTGTGTATGTGGAATATATATATTTTAGTAAGCAGATAAAAAAATATGTTTTATGTTGGTTTGTAGCCAAAATGTGTGTGTGTGTGTGTGTCTGTGTGTGTGTGTGTTGCAGGTATTGAGTCTTTGGTACGCAGTCTGACGGAGTCTCTGAGGCTGACCAACCTGGAGGTGCAGAAACAAGGTCTGCTGCTCCTTGCTGAGATCCTGGAAAGGTGAGTATGAGTGTGGTGCTGTAACAGTATCATGGCTAATGTCACTGATTTATGGCTAATCAGTGACATTAAAGGTAGGGCTGGGCGATTTGGCCTAAAAATCTCAGCTCGATTATTTTCAGTATGATGGACGATAACGATTTTTATCAATTTTTATTTTATTCATGACAAAATATTACTCAAACGGTTTTGTTTATTAAAACTATATGCCATACAGGCTATAGGCCTATGCCCTACAGTATGTGCAATATAATGTGCAATACATATGTCTGTGGCTATAGAGCTATAGTATTAAAGCAGACTTTAATACTAGCCTACAATTTCTACAATAGGTGGTGTAGCCATACAGTGATTTGGAATAACATAGCATAGGTAAGATAATATAACTATACAGAGCCAATTACAGAGATAGTATAACAGTAAAGGTGCTTTTATTGTCATATACACAGGTATTAGCTAATATAACTATACAGAGCCAGTTACAGAGCTAGTATAACAGTAAAGGTGCTTTTATTGTCACATACATGTAACGAAATTCATCCTCTGCATTTAACCCATCCCTCAAGGGAGCAGTGGGCAGCCACTATGCAGCCCCGGGATCAACTCCAGATAGAGGCCAGTGTCAGTAGGATAATAGCCTAGTATTACCTGGCCTTGACAAGGCTCAATGCAACTAATACAAATGTAATCGGACATGGCTACAGTACATGTCACAACAAATGTGGTTAATCCCAACATACTGTATAACATATATCATGCACGTAATTGCGTAACAGATATTGGACAAACAAAGGTGTAAAAAGGTAAGAAATGCTAATCGCGGCTAATGTTATCTGATTAGCGCGATGCTCTAGCGTGATTTTCGTGACCTATTTTATAACATGTAGGCTACAGTATGTAACTTCTCTAAGAGGGCTGGCCTTTTGTACCAAAAATGCTGCCACATGTCTTCCACATGGCTCTGACAAACAAAAAGACTTCTCCAACTTAATTTAACCCCCACAGAGATGCAAACGATAGGCAATCAACGTGTTGTGGTTGGTTAGTTTGCTGCACTGGGGAAACCGGTGGGTGTCGACCGGAGGAGCGCACATGTGATAAAGACTGGGAAGAATTCAGTACTTATACACAAATAGGAACATAAACAAAGTGGCGAACACTGCTCACAACAACAATTCCGCTTGGCTTTGCAATGCTTTTCAATGTGTAGGGCGGAGCTTTTGAGGGAGGTTGTTTTTATCTCAGCTCAGAAGTTAGCGAGCGTTCTTGAGAATGACTAACCCTGCTTTTAATTATTTAGTCTAGTGGTCAAATCAGATGTTTGAAGTTGTTGTCATTGTGCCTGATGTCATCTAGGGTGTCAACTGTAGCAAATATATAATTGTACTGTGCATATTCAGCTACATTAAACATCACAAGGCAGCACTGGGCAGTTTAATTAGATTAAACCAAATTTACTAGATTAGAAATAATTACACAGCGCTCATGTTTCTGCAAGGTTGACATAATTTTAATAGAATGTTCCGCCCCTCAAACAACGAACAGACAAGGCATGATCATAGGGATTTGTCCTTTACATTGATTGCAACAATAGAATACATTCTGAGAGGAGAGGTCCTCTCAAAGTGCTGAACATGATGAAATGTGTGTTAGATGTGATGTTTAAAGGGTTTTGAACTTTTGTTAAAGCCTCAAATTTGTAGCTTCCTTACCTAAATATTAAGTCTGCCCTATCTTAATTTGCGAAGCAAAGGTGATCTATTGGGGCTTTTCCACTGACACATTTGGCCACGTCGAGTCGTGCCGCACAGATTTGCATTTCCATTACCAATTTAACCGTCGTACCAAACCGCACCATAGATGGGCCTGCTCTGGAGTGGGGCCAAAGTGATTGAAATAAATGGGTCATTATAACGAGCTATGCATTAGAATCAGGTGTGTTGGAGCAGGGAGACATCTTAAACATGCAGGGCAGCGGCCCTCTAGGACCAGGATTGAAGACTAGGATAACTTTAATCCATGTCTGATAAACAGGCAGTCGTCCATGGATGTTGTTAGAATGGCCAAGATAGAGCATAGAGATAAAGCATAACAGCCTGAAAATCCATGATTACATATCACTGTTGGACAGTGCAATAATAAACTTAAGTGCGTTAAAGAGGGCACTACTTTTAAACGTGATTAACTTGACGCCCTTGTAATGGAAATACAACGATCAACCGCACTGGGCTGACTATGGTGACCGTGCCGAGCCTGTACATGCAATGGAAAATGGCCAGCTGTGTACTGAGCATGTGCACTGTACTATGCATGTATTGTACACTAGTTACTACATACAGTGTGTGTGTGTGTGTGTGTGTGTTTCTACTTCTATATTTATTCTGCATGTCAAATTTTCCTGTAGTGTGTCAGCAATTTTCTCCGTCCCTTGGGTTTTGTATTTGTGTGATATTTAAGCTTTCTTTTATGACTTGAATGTCACACAAAGGCCTTTCTGTAGGGCTACTGTTGTGGCAACACCACAGCTGTTGTGGAGAGACTGGTAAGCGTGAATTGGGTCATTTGTATTAGGACAGAAAATGAAAGACAGCTACTGTAGATAGTCAGTCAGATAGAAGTATCTATCCGTCAGTGGTTAAATGTTGATGTCTCAAAGAATCAATGAACAAGCTGCCCAGCTCTCTTATTATGTTTAGACTTTACATTTGCATGTGTTAGCAGACACCTTTATCCAAAGGTACTAACAATAAGTATATTTGTCTTCATAATTAAACGCCATCTGCTAGAATAATGAGATCAGCAGTCATCACGGCTAACATACTAAGCATTCGTCATACCATATATCAATATATGTCCTCAGAAAATAATTGCTAACAGCTTACAGTATACATACACACTATTTGCTTAAACCTTCTAAAATCTTAATGTTGAGCAGAAAGGAGAGTATATTTTGATATGGCCCTTACGAAATCTAATAATATAATAATGTTTCACAAAACACACTTCACAATAGATTCAGTTGCTCAAGTTTAATGGGACAACTAAAAATATGTCCCCACTGTACAGCAACCCCTAAAACATTAAATTAGCTGTTGTTTGAAAACAGTTGGAAAACTGTGCGGGCGGGGTTGGGGGAATTTCATGGCGGGGGAGCGAGCTGTGGGTGAGTGAGACTAAATGCACACAGACACTGTGCTGAGCTTTCAGGTGAGCGAAGGGTTGGTCTTGTTCTTGTGTTTGAAACCAAAACAACGTTGTTTCTCTAACGGCTGCAAAATAATCTCAGCGATTTCCCCTTTAAAGGACCTGGGTTAAACAACGCATATTATAGTGTGTGTGCGTGTGTGTGTGTTTGTGTGTGTGTGTGTGTGTGTGTGTGTTTGTCCAGGCAACCCTCTGGTGTGCGTCTGTTTCCATCTGCACCCTTGTTTGTAGCGGTGTCTGAGGCCATGGCAGCTGGAGTGTCCTCCTCTTGCCTGCTGGTGGCCACACAGGCTGCCCGCACCATCACCAGCCTCCTCAGGTACGGCCCCAGTGCACAGTATACAGTATCAGTTCATTCTGAGCTACTGGGAAGGTCAGATAGACACATCTCCCTCTGGTAAACAGTTGCACAGTGTCATTCATTTATTTATTATATCAGTCACACGCACACACACATGCGCACGCGCACGCACACACAAACTCTGCAGCATGTCTATTCCAGCCAGGTCCCTTGTGTGTTTTTGACTTAATGGAAAAGGCATTTTCTTTCATCCTATTCCCTCCTCATTCTCCTCTTCTTATTCTCTACTTCTCCCTCTCTCTCTCTCTCTCTCTCTCTCCCTCTCTCTCTCTCTCTCTCTCTCTCTCTCTCTCTCTCTCTCTCTCTCCCCTTCCTTAATGGTTTGTGCAACAAAAATGAGAAAACCACTTCAAAACAGTCTGAAAGATGAATGTCAAGCTCAACAAACACCTGCATGTCGGCCAGAAGTGGCAGAGCAGAGCATGGTCCCTTTTAGCTGTGCATTCAGACCAGAGGTGATGAGAGTGTCAAAGCGACCAGAAGTCATTCATTTTCTATGCCAGCCAACGTCTTTCAGTGGCTGGCAGTGGCATGAAGTCTTGCCACCAGTGGTGGTGGCAAGACTTGAGCCCCTAAACCCCTAAACCTGCTCCCACCGGGCAAGGAAAAACTTCCATTAAAACCCCATAGGGTAAAATGGGAAGGGACCACAGAGGAAGAAATCCACCCTTCCAGGATGGTTAGGATGCAATAGGTGTCGATACAACAAGAATTAGCAATAATACATTTCCCACCAAACATTTGTTCTGAAGCAAAAATGGAGGAGAGAGTCAGAGTATATTTTAGTATGCAAGGTATAGTCAGTGATTGTAAACTAATTGTAAGCTAATACACTTTTTGTTATATTCACCAACTATCTCCTCACATTTCGTTAACTTACCATTCTCTGCGAGTGCTGGAGAAAATATCTGGTACTTCTCCACAGCCCGGGCGCTATAAATAGGAACATAAACAAAGTGGCGAACCTTGCTCACAACAACAATGCGCTTGGCTTTGCAACACGTTTCAATGTGTGGGGCGGAGCTTCTGAGAGGGTTTGTTTTGATTTGAGCTTGAAGTTAGCAAGCATGACTAAAATGACTAACCCTGCCTTTAACTCACAGTTAGACAGACGTTGCACGTATTGTACAAGTTTATCCTTTGTCCAGATTCTTGTATTCATATCATAAACATGGAATGTGGTATGAGTTCTGCTGACAGTAGTTTTTTTGACAGATTTCATGGCGAGTGGAGGCAAAACAAATGTTTCTCTGTTATTCTTATTCTTATTGAGTTTACGCAAAATATTGAAACACCCTGCCAAATGATGCTTTCTGCTGGGTTAATCTGACAATGGTGCTGCTGAGGATAATAATAATAATAACACTAATACTAATATTTATTTATATAGCATTTTTCATACATAATTGCAGTTCAGTGCTTTACAGAGAGGGAATACATGTACAGTACATTTGTGCTTCCCATAAACAAATAGGATGTAAACATTGTTATATGATGATTTGATAATGTGTTTGTGAAGCACTATGCTCCATAGTGGGCTGGCCTGTTGTGTGACCTCCTATAAAGCTTAAGACCCACGGCTCTAGGCTGAACCATCAGTCCAGCCCCGTCCAGTACAAGGAGATAGAGAGGCTGGTGGAAGCAGTCTCCAACAGGTGTACTGAGCTCCCTCCGCCCGCCCCCACCCACCGACGAAACCCCGTGAGTCTGTTATCTTCAGTGTACGCTATAGACATGTGTGCAATGAAACGATATCATCTTCTCTTTCTCACGCTGCTATTGGTTCTACTGTTATTCTATTTATTCCAGTCTATTCCATATATGGATCATACTATTCCTCTGCCCTCCTCTTCTCTCCTCCCCCTTCCTCCAGGGGATTGTGAAGCGGCCAAACCTCAGCAGTCAGGCCTCAAGCCCGGGAGGGTTTCTTCTCCAGGCCCTGGTCTGTTTCCAGGCCGCTTGCAGGTCAGTGCTCCATGTAACAGTCCAGACTCCCACATAACTAGATGCTGAGACTAAAGCGAAGCGTTCAGACGGGCATATATTGATAGGAGGTAAATGCAATTTGTATGCTTTTATACCATACACTAGATGAGTAATTGTGTGTGCGTGTGTGTGTGTGTGCAGGCTGGCAGAGCAGTGTGCGTCAGAGCCCAGTCTGAAGGAGAATGTGTTCACAGCTCCATCCAAACAGGCCAAGACTCAGGACTCACTGGAGTCTCTGTGTGTCTGTCTGCTGCGCTGCTGCGATACTGTCTGCATACCCACTGTGACTGTGAGGGGTGAACATGCACACGCACACACACACACGCACACGCACACGCACACACACACACACACACAGGGCAAACACTATTCACTGTGCATCTGTTACAGTATGTGTGCCACTCAGCTCTTACACTCTCACTGATTGGCTCAGGGATGCACATGACTGCGCTTGTCCAATAGGAATGCCACATTTGAGTGTGAGAAATGTCACTGTTTCTCTTCCTGGTAGGGCTGCACGATTAATCGAAATAAAATCGCGGTCTTGATTCATACCTCTTTGCTCACTCATTTATACTTAAGATCGATTCTGCTGTGTTTTCATTAGGGACATCCACTGCCCCACAAACTCTTCATTTCTCCATCAACAAATGACTGCGGCGTAACACCACCTGATGCAGAGCAGCAGAAAGTAAAATGTACACAGTGATAGCTATTGATGCACTGATTGCATTTCTCCTGGCCGATTACGATTAGCGTTTTGTCAAGCCTGCTTGGCCGGTTCCGATTTTAGCCGATTACGATTTTCATAGTATTTAAATTACTTTACAGCTCTGTCATTTAGATGCAGATATATTTAGTTTAAAATGTACTCACGTTTTTATGGTCCCTTACACGCCTGCACTCGCTGATCATCATAGTCATTTTTATGGTCCCTTAACCGTCAACATGACGACAACATGACAACTGTCGCGTTACAGTAAAAACTGGCTGTGAATTATGTTAACTGAGGTGCCCCTACAACAGATCGATAGAAAAAGGCCACGTGACTTACTCTTTTCAATGTGATGAACAATAGTACTATGCAAATACATTCAATGTTTTACTGATTAAGATATTGACGCTCAAAGTGTGAATGTCTGTAATATAAAACCAAATTCGCCGAGTATCTTACCTATGTCTTGACGTCTTCCTTGGACACTACGGTCATTTTAATTTCCACACCACACATACATACTAGCTACAGTCACCAGCTATACTTACACCGACCAGTCGATTGCCAGTCATGGTGAAAATCATCCGATTCCGATCACCAGCCGATTGATCGGTGCATCTCCATTGATAGCGAGTCAAATTAGCATGAAAGAGAGGTTGCATGGCTGTAAAACTAATGCAATATCCTTTCAACGCCATTAATATTTTGTTGACGTTAATGCCCATTGCGCAAATGCAGGGTGTACACTGTGTGTACACTCTGCTTGTTACACATACAGTACAGGGACGTGCAAGATCGCACAAATATGCAAAGGATTAATAATTTGTCGAGTGCAATGTGAAATATCATTAGTGTGTAACCTACACAAACATATTTTAGGAATCTCACTATTGCCTAGATGGTCTGCTCCAGCACTTTAACAAACACACCGGTATTATATTAATCCACCTATGATGCAAGCACGCCTGGATTTTTAAAGGGAATGGGAGATGACACTTGGATTGGTTTATCGTTTGTTACGACCAAAACACACCCATGAATAATGAAGAGAGTAAGTCCAACCTGTTTGAACCATGCGCCTGGCGCACTGACCGTTTATCTGCTTTATCTGCCGTTAAAATAGCAAACGTGGATTTGAATCCAATTTGCGCCCTGCGCTTTAGACCGTGCGCTTAGATCGTTAAAATAGGGCCCTGAGATCTATTCTGTGATTTCCCATTTCCCGTACCTCCGCTACTGCATACATATAGGGGAAACACTGTACATAGCAGCTAGTTTGGAAGAATTGTGAGAGAATTGTGATCTCAATTCTAAGCAAGAAAATAATGATTATCATTTTATCCTTAATTGTGCAGCCCTAACACTTGTACATTTGAATCCACTGATCAGAAACATCTGTACATCTGAGATGGGGTTGACACTTATGTTTAGGACAAAGACTTTTGATATGCTATTTTAGTGTTAATTATATTACAGCATGTCACGTGATATCATAATTTCTAGCTACTGTATGTCTGTGTTTGATTACCTGTGGCTGTGTGTGTATGTGCGCGTGTAGAGGATGTGTGAGCATTTTCCCAATGCCCAGGTGCTCCAGTGCTTCTATTCCATCCTGGCCAACCAATTTACCCTTGTGCCCTCTCTCATGCCCCTCTTTGCCGCGAAGCTCGGTGAGTTACTTTATCCAATGCTGGATAACTATATATCCAGCAGCTGCAAGAGGCTCAAATGTGTATTTAGTCCGTTTATCTACCACTCATTAAGGAAATCTATTAAAGTACAGTATAAAACTCAAAGATGATCCGTTTGCCAGACACATCATACAGCTTGAATATTGACATTTGACAGTAATTGATGAAAATAGTAGGGAGATTAAAGCCAGCAGTCGGGCACACATGAAGGCAACTGATAGGAGACATCTTTTGTTGAATCAGGTTTTGAGAGACATCAGACAGCCCATCTACTCTTTGTTTAAACGAATCCTTGATACCACATTTATGCTGCAAACATTTGTACAACCCATTTCTGTATTTGTAGTTGACAGATGGTTTGGCATAGGTCCAAAAATGTATCAAGAGGGTGTTCTTTCTTTTCTAGTATAACATTTTATTTAATAGGTGCAGTACTCTTGGTTGCTGAAGCAAGTAAACCACCCACGCCTTAACTACACGTTTTATGATATTGCTAACAAGCTGTCTAAACCTGTTACTGTGTCTGCAGGCGCTGGATATCAATTTCACTCGCACACTCAGCTATGCAATAATCATTTTAGTTTTTATATTGTGTTTTGATACATGTTTTGCACTACAGCTCAGGAAAACCCTAGTCAAGATAATCCAAAAATACATACTAACTACCATAGGTTTATGGTTACATTTGAGTTTGTTACAAATAAGGCTGAACGATTTTAGGAAAAAATCGAATTGCGATTTTTCTGACAGATATTGCGATTTAATTTGCAATATACATTTTTTTAAAGTAAAAATGTAAGTTCAAGATATGTAACATATTTAGCGAGGCATCGAGGCACTCTCTGTATTCTCATTAACCCCCCCCAATGTTTGATGATGAAAACGCCCAGTGTCTGTGCACCTTTATGGGTGTTGTTTTTATTGTTTTATGGTGCTGATCGGCCAATCAGTCTGAACTAAAGCCAGTTATGCACGCTTATATTTACACAGATGCGGCATACATAACTTCATCACAGACGAGCTCCGCCAGAGATTGTAGCGTTGCTGCGAAGCATGTCCGAGTACCGAGTTACATTCACCGCTTGCATTTGGCTTAATATTGTTCATTTCAGTAAAAGAGTAGGCCTACGCCAGAGCCATGGAATGTTGCGCCATCTCCGTTCACTCCAATGGACCGTTTTTGAAGCTACATAAAAACTGGATCAGATGCGCATATAAATCGCATGCCTTGCAATTTGCTACGTAATCGCATTGTTTCAAATCCCAATTTTGGTTAGAAAACGATTCATTGTTCATCCCTAGTTACAAATCACAAACTGCATTAGCGTCACAGTTGCAGCATAGGACTGCCTGTCTCCAACCTGAGAAGTGGTTTATTCAGCCAGTTGTATCAAACCTTTGCAGTCCTTGAAATGTGTTTGTATGGTTTTTATGTGGAGCTTTATGCATTGTAAGTATTTCTGAACTGTTTCAAATGACTCCTCCATCTCTCCCTCCCTGTCTCACATCACGTTTTTCTCATCTTCATACATCCTCTTCCCAGCATCCTCTGGTTTCTACAGGTTGGCTCTGGAACACAAAGCTCTCCTCTGTGTAGGAAACAGGTAAAAGCACACGCACGTGCACACACACACACAAACTGCAGTGTTTCCTGAGACTTGAAGCTCCCACAAGCCTCCCACGATAGATGTCTGTGTATGTGTGTGTTTCTGTGTGCGTGCATGTATGTGTTAAAAACTCAGAGAGTTGCCATTGAGTACAGGGACGAGGAGTCAGATAAAATAGAATGATTCCCCTGTCATTTCCAGTCTCCTGTCTGTCTGGGTGTCTGTCCTGAACCAGCCTTCACAGCAATTTTCAATGGGACTAGAGGCCATTGTGTGGGAGAATGTGTGTACGTGCTTGTAAGAGAACTAATATTATCCTTATATAATTATTAGTATTTTATTGGTATATTAGACTATGTACTAGATTAGGAAGTAATACTGTAATATATACTATTGTTTCAAAATAATAACATTTCATGATAGCATTATCTGCCATATTTCTTTCTATAATTACAGTAAGAAGGATCTTGGGACAAAGGACATTATAGATGTATGGGTTTTACCATCTAAAGTATTAGTTTATTGAAAACACGTAAAGCTTTCATGTCACACCTAAATACTGTAACGTCTCTCACTGTCACTCGGAGGTAGGGGTGGACCCAAACACACGACACCTAATGAACATTTACAAAAAGCAGGAACACAGGCAGAAAGCGCTTACATTGACGAGCTAAGTTTACATGGACCCTATTATTCCGAAGGGAATTTGGTTAAAAGTCCAATCTGAATGAAAATGCTAATCTGAAGAGAAAGGCTCAACCCGTCCCAAGCAGAGGGGTAGTATAATCTGTTCCGTAACCTGATTGAAGGAAGAATTCTGCCATGTAAACGGGTAAACCCGATTACTTCCCGGTTGCGTTTGTTTTGCGCATGCCTAGGCTACTGTTGTTGCTGATTTGATTGGAGACCAAGAGGTAGGCTATTCTGCACAGCCAATGTACAAAGTCTGGACAAAACAATTGCGACACGAGCAAATAAATGTATGGGAGCTAGTATGGTGACTTTGTCTGAAGCCATACATCTCTACACCAGTCACACAAATAGCCTCACTCTGCCCGATATGCATGCAGTGCAACAAGAGGCTAGCCGGTTTTAGCCATCGGGGAGAGCAAGGCTATTTGTGTGACTGCTGGAGGGATGTAAGTCTACAGACATAGTCACAGCGTAGCTCCCATTCACTTATTTACCCGGGCCTTTGTTTTGTCCAGACGTTGTACGGTGGCTGTGCAGAATGCTGCATTGTCTCCAATCAATTTCGCATTCACTAAACAACAGTGGCCTAAAGTATTGTCCCAAGGAAGACTCGGGGCATGCGCAGAACACAACCAGAAAGTAATCGGGTTAAAACCCTGTAAGACCCATTTTAGTTTAAAGAAAACATCACTTAGCGCTCCAAAAAACACATTAGCAAATTTGTA
>JAODUE010022024.1:0-23624 GCA_027564755.1 Amblyopsis hoosieri | reverse complement strand
TTTATGCTTCCCCCTAAACAATGAATTCGGCAGCTCTTGTCGACCACACCACATGGTTCTTTCTGAGCTTTAAGGTGAAGGGAACATGGAAGCCTTACTGTACTTTGTACTTTCCACAATGACTCCTTTAGCTGCTTTGGTACACTTAACAAAACGGTGAAGTGGATCAAGAGGGCAATTTGAGATTCAGCCTGGACAGTTGCCATGGTGACTGACATCCAGGAGGGACATCCTCTAGTTAAATGCATTTGTATCCAATCACAAACAGGCTTTCACGTTCTATGGAGCCAAAATGAAGAAATGACGAAAGGTGTATTTTATTTTTTTATTTCGACTCAGAGAAACACATCAACACCAAGCCATTCTAGTTAAAGTTTTAATACCTATTTATTAGCTTTGTTAGCTTTTAGAAAGTAAACTTGCAAGGTTTTGGTTGTTTTTGTTTTCCATTCTGCATTCACAGGAGAGTGCCCGCCATACTGTCAACGTTTGCTTGTGCCCACCCTGTGTTTCATGATCTGAGACATTTTATTTCTGTAAAGATGACTGCAAGCTCATAGTGTTTTACAGTAGGTAGATTGTTTCATTGAATTTAACTGTAATACACATTAGTACATGAAATGACTCCACAGGGACAGATGTATGTACACTTTAGCATGTCTGTCAGACTGTCTGAATCGACTTCTCTGACATGCCAGTCACTGATATATGAAATCGCTAAATTGAAGTTTGCATATAATTAGCATATATAAAAGCAGTATAACATGCAAGTGATACATCTTGAAAAGTCCACATAACTTCTCTGCTGGGTACGTTTGTCATCATGATTATCTCACCAATGAGAAACATTTATGTGATCTAGTTAAAGGGAGATCACTGCAACACAATTCACACATTTAGTGCCACAGGACTGTCTTTGTGAATATGCTGCAATAAGGATAATTCCTGAGAACTCACATCAGTATATGGCAGTGTTATATATCATTTTATTTCTGTGAACAAGATGCCTTTACATTTCATTATTAATATATTTTTGAGATTTTACTTCTGAATTTACTTGTCTTTCTGAGGTTGTCATGTTTGTATAACTGACTGGAAAGCAACATTTGTCTTTTTTCTTTTACCTTTTTTCTTTTTACTTTTTTTTTTTTTACTTTTTTTTTTTTTTTACTTTTTTTTTTTACAAATGTCTACCATATTTCTTCAAACAACATATTTTCATCACATAGCTAAATCAATGCAAGTTACATAATGAACAACTGGCACTTGTACAAGTAAAATGGTTTAGCTCTAGTCTGTTTTAAACCCAATAGCCTTCCTGACAGTAAAAATATGGACAGTTGCAGTTGTCATGTGTTTAAAAAGTGAAATCGAGTCAAAAGGTTTTATTTATGACTTGGTATGAGCTGTGAATAAAACGTTATAAGGCTTTTCCTGTAGATGGTGTGATAAGTTTGACAGATTGTATTATTTATTAACTTGTGGAAAATTTGTATTATATGTAAAGAAATGAATTCAAATGTTTATGTTGACACTTGACCGGTAATGTAAAATGCTTCATGTAGCTAAAATGCATAGCGTGTTGGATGTATGCTGAAACTGCAATAAAACAATACCCATTTACTTTGTCAATGTTAGGCTTACTCTCGCTATGCAGTGCACACTCCAACTCCTTCATGAACTCCATTTCATATTTTCCTTGCTCCAACCAGCAGTTCAAAGGTGATGGTTCTGTCGGAAGAGTTTGCAGCATTTCTTACGTAGCATTTTAATCATGATTGCTGCTAGTTTTAGGGACTGCCAGGTAAGGTTCGGTGCTTAAATATTTTACAATCTACAGAAATATATATAATACACGTATGGTACATTATTAGATGGCACAGCTTTGCTCAAGATGAGTCAGAAGTTCCGGGCATTAGTCGATTTGTCCGCAATATTGTTTTTCAGCAGTGCTGGCTAATCGTGATGGTTGATCATTAATCTCTGCTACAAACAAAATATGAATTGGATGGAATAAATACTCTTAAAACGAATTTGCAGAGCCCTGACTGCCTGGCCAGTATTGTTTGCTATCCAACTGTGTGGGTCAGCCTGCCTGACCTCGCCTCAGCCACTTTATATGTCTGTAAGTGTTGCATATGCATAATGCATAGTAAGCCCCTATACGGTACCATAATACTTGTAATAATTTGTCATTTGCATTAGATAAACTCGTTTGTTTCTAGGCTACGTTGCGGATTATAGGATAGCCTACTGCAGTTTGCTGCTGGCTGGGACCTCGCACTGCTTTGGGCCACATATCACAGACTAGTCAGACTTGGCCTACCCGGTCTGTACTCAAAGATATGCATTTTTATTGTTTTATCGTTTACACAACGTATTGGTTCTTCAGGTTCTGACTTGACTGTTAAACTAAATGCGTAATTTTTTTCCCTTACCAAATAGTTTAGTTCTTATCTAACAAAGATAGCTATGCACATTGATTTTGGGGCAAGTTGTCACATTAGTCAAAAAATAGTTGTTTTTTTGAGAAAAGAATGAAGGCAGGAAAGAAGCAATGGAGAAGGAATATGGAATTATGTATGAAAAAAGTAATCCACCTGATGTGAGAGACAGGCAGGTGAAGTGACCTATAGTTTCAACAATAACCTGAGGTCTACATTTGCATGCAAAGACAGCAAACACTTCCAGATCATATTCACAAAGTGAATGTTGGGTCTGGTTATTCAAGGCTAGAATAGTAATAGTAATAATTGCATATATGGCAAGGCATATGTGCCATAACTTGAATTCTAATGAGAGGTTTAATATGTGGTTTGGCATTTGTTTGAATGCACCACATGTATTTCACAGCCACTTTCCAGTATTTATTAAAGGATTAAATGATTAATACATTTTTTCTGTAGCTGAATATAATTGTGGGAAAAAAATAAAATAATTGGTTATTGTTTTATTTCTTGCAAAATCCAGTGTGACATTTACCCTACATGGTGTGACAACCAATGATGAGGCAACATGGACACGTGCACACTTACTTTTGAGATAACTGAACTGAAATAAAATATGTAAATTAAGTGAATACAAAGTAAATTCCTGAGACATTGTTCTTTTGTTTGTTTGTTTTGTTGTGTTGTTTGGTGGGCAATGTTTAACAATCTAATGTATTGATCCAGAGATACATAAGAGTGTAAAAAGTCTCACAATATGCCTTTACTATTTTTGATGTAGGCCTACTGTACAGTATAGCTGCAGTTTTTTTTATGTTCCCCTTCAGTTCTGCACCCTGAATGCCAATTACATGTGGTGCGTGTGTGAACCTGCAGTCAGCTGAACGCTTTTGTTTTTATCAAAATAACTTTCACTTTCAGGCGTGGAGGGCAGAGGGTCTGTCACTGTCCACAAGCAGCAATGAGGCCTGTAAAATATATGATGCTATACTTACACAGGTAACCTTGATACGTATTTCTGTTGCTAGTAACAACAATAACAATATGAACTACTTATATTAATATTTACTATATTTTTATGTAATTGTCACCCAGTATGTGACGTGGCGTAATGATGAAACTATGGGAGGAATTGAAGGATGTATGTCTGCTATCAAGACAGCTGGTCCAGATTTTGGTATGTAAAAGTGGTAGCCTATGTACACTGAACAAATCTTAAGAAATAAACATGTAGCCTTGCTAGCCTACAGTCCAAGGCATACAGATTAGATAAACAACATTTTACTCACTATGACTCAGTGTAAGGTAAAAAAAAAACCTTTGTCTGCTGTTCAGGAGCATTACACACACAGTTATAACTTGTTTCAGCTAACCAACTATGCATTCACTTTATTTTTCAGTGGTTCTTGAGCAATACCCAACAAAAACAGAGTTTTTCCAGTCTTGCAAATCTTTCCACTCTAACAAAAATATATTACAACTGTTTCCGCACCATTACCAAAAAGACATGCACATTTTATTAACCACAGCTTCACTAGATTAAAAACACTAACAGAAAGGCATTTTTCTTTAAGCATCTGGTGACCCCTTGCCCCCTACTGGTATGGTATACTGTAACATGAGAAGAAACCAACTCTTTGTCCTGTCCCCTGCACTGTAGTTATGGGCCATGTGATCAGCACAGGGTTGGAGCTGGTGGGAACAGGGAGCTCTGTCCGGCTAAATGAGCGCCTGGCCAGCGCTGTGAGGCGAACCGTGGAGCTGGCCGCCTCCCAGGACCTCACCTGCCGAGAGAAGCTGCATGTCAGAGCTATGGAGCTCTTCTCTCGCGGGTGAGGCCTAGTCACAGTTTTACTGCAGAGAGAGAACATGCAAGCTCCTGTATCTACCTGTATGTGCTCATTTCTTTAGGGAATAGATTAAAAAAGAGATTGTCATGTTAAATGTCCTCAAAGGGTGTCTACAACGACTGTGTGTGTGTGTGTGACAGTTTACAATCCTAATACAGCACATTGTGATGCAATGAGCCCTTTTCACATGTGATGATAATGGTAATCACAGATACTGCAGCGATTGCAATTAATAATGGCTATCGTTGATTTGCATGTTGTGATTAGCAAGCATTGACCATAATGTTGGCCAGTTGTCCTCTAGCTAATTGGAACACATTGTTTTATGATGTGGCTGTCCGTTTAAAAATGTGGCTTGAGTTGCATTGAGATTCTGCTGTGTATTATGCATAACCTCATATAAAACACCTCCGATATCAGGAGACCGCATAATGTAGAAAGATCCCTTAGTGTCACTCATTGACATACATTCATTATACAGGATCTCTCTATTTTTCAAGTAGATTTCCAAGCAAAACTTATAGTAAAGATGTATAAAATTCTAGCTCACTTAACCTCAGTAGAAGTCGATTTCTGGTTCATTATTTATTGCTACTGTACCAAAGTATTTTTCTAAATATTAATTTTAAATATCAGTGTGGAATTATTTTGAGGTAAGGAAGCTTTTCAGTTGACGTTGACAATTTAAAAAAAGCTATTGACAATAGTTGATTGTGCTTGCATAATAGACAACAACATTACATGCAACATATAAATAGTTCACCCTCTCTTAATGTATGAAAAGCAGAACAGAGAACATTGGAATGAACTCCACTGACATATCATTAGAGATCTATAACCATGCAGACACAGCAGTTAGGTTTGCAGTAGAATTAGGTCAGAGGGCATCAATATTCCAACTGTATCTGGGCACACGGCAGGAAAGACCACAACAATGTCTGCATATAAGCTTCTTTATTGTTAATACACGATCCGCTCTTTCACTTCTTAATCCTTAATAATCTTAAAGCCCGTCCTTCCTTTGTAGGCACTGCCAAACAGATTCTTGCTTAATTTCCTGTTATGGTCCGTTCAGCAATAACAATATTCAGTGATAATATTAAACAGATATTTGTATTTACTGTGTTGGTGTATTGCTTTCCTGTGCTGTACAGTAGGTGTTTACCAGACATGAGTCCTATTTTACAGGAATATTCCTAAAGCTTGTAGCCTGTGGGAAGAGATCTTGGTTGAGCATCCCACTGACATGCTGGCCTTGAAGTTTGCCCATGATGGATTCTTCTACATTGGAGCACAGACCCAGATGAGGGATTCAGTGGCAAGGGTGCTCCCTCACTGGAAACCCCACACGCCTTTGTCTAGGTACACAATACATATGCTTTAGCATATACAGTGCATTTCTACAGAACATTTGCTGTGCAAAAAGCTGTCTGGACTGATATTGTCCATAAAGCACTCTTTGTTTGTATGTTTGTTTGTGCGTGCGCGTGGTGGGGTCTATATCCATAGTCCTAAAGCAAACAAGTTTTTGTGGTTTAAAGGATAACAAGGGGACAAGGGTATTCAGGGTTTTTGTGTTTGTGGTCCACTCATAACCAGAAGGGCATGGCTTAAAGCCCCAGTGTTGGCCTGAGTGAGATGCCTCAACCTCTATTTTGGATAATAATTAATGTATTTTTCTTTTATTTGAATTAATGCTGGGCAGTTCTTACATGGACCTTATCTTCCTGCTTTTACCAAGCGTAGCAGTTGTTTCTGATTAAAATTGAACTGTGTGGTGCACAAAAAAAATCTTAATCACACTAAACGTGAAGAGTTCAGATGCAAAAACCTCAAAGTCCATCTGAAAAAGATTTGCAATTTAAAACAGCTATATTTATTAAGTTTCCATATTTGGGTTCCCTCATTTTACCTTTATTAAAATGAAAAGGTTGTGTGTCACTTAATAAAAGTAAAACATAACAAATTATTTTAATATTGCCAAAAAAAGGGACAGAAGAGTTTTTTGCATCTGAACTCTACATGTCCTTTTCATTCTAATATGGTTGTTAATATCCCAAGTTATGTTGTGTGTTTTAAGTGTAAAGCAAGATTAGCCAGTACTCCCATTTTTCTAATTTCACTGTGTTTTTTTTCCATTACAGTAAACCATTTGAGCATTACACACACCACAGCAATCACTTGCAATCTAATCATCTGATTGACTATTTTAAAACCAAATGAAAGAAAACATTTTCATCAGCATTTGTGCAATCCTAATTGCTTTTTTTGTTTGAAGCGTACATGGTGTAATATACATCAGTAATGCATTGTTTGTTTATTATCATCCTTTGAGATCTCACCTTAAATTGAATAGGTTCATCAAAAGGTCAGTGTGTCCCAGTTCCTATAATGAGTTTATTTTATATTATTTTATTTTCTTATTTCCTGTCTTTTCAGTTACCTGAAAGGAATGTATTCATTTGGTCTCCTTGAAACTCATTTCTACGACCAGGCTGAGAAAGTAGCCAAAGAGGTATGGTTTATATTTTGTTTTTTGTGAATAGATTGCTCAATTTATCTCTACTTAAAATACTTACCAACGATTTTCTGTCAAAGTCCCAACAACACATTCAGTACTGACTATCTGTGTATTTCTGCCCAGTGTCACAGACTTTCAGTATTGTTAAAATAATAACAAATAATACAAAATGATCCTCTACCCAAAACACATACACGTGCTGAACTTCATGTTTCACTACAGGGCCTTGCATTGACCCCAGATGATGCATGGGCCGTTCATGCTCTAGCCCATGTCTATGAGATGAAAGGAGAGATAGACAAGGGCCTGAATTTCATGGCTACAACCGAGAAAGACTGGCAGGTACCGTCAACATGTTCGTTTGACCTGTTTTGTATCCAACCTGATGCAAGATCGTGTTTAGGTTGGGAAAGATGTCTTCTTGCGTTTCTGCAGTGCTGTCACACCTCGTTGTTTGTTTGAGGCAGTGTTGTTTGTAGGGTTGATTGTTTGACTATCTTTAATGACAAGTTCACTTTTTTCCTACCTGAACTTTATTAAAAAAGGTTTTCCATCATTTATAATAATGGTGTGTTGTAGACCCACTTATCTGTTGTTGGGGGGGGAGTGAACCTATCTTTTAAATAATTACTTTACACTATATCCTGGAAAAACATGACAAATTGACTCTAGTGTTGCAATATGAGAGAATGACATTAATATTTTTGATATGTGTTTACATCCAGGGATGTGACATGCTGGCATGCCATAACTATTGGCACTGGGCACTGTATTTCATAGAGAAGGTAAAGATCATAATGAGTTTTCTCAGTCAAGCGAATGGATGTCTTGTAGAAATGTTCTATTTATGACACATTTTCTCCTTGGGCTATATGAAGTGTAACATTGATGAGGTTGATACAATCATTTGCATTCCAGACTCTTAACATCCAAGTTTATTTTTCACTTCTAGGCAATTCACATTTTGTTTTATCTCTACAGGGACAGTATGAGGCAGCTCTGAAGATATTCGATAGCCAGGTGTGTTTGCACTGACAGAATTCTTATAATGGAGAACATGATACTGTAGGTTAGTGGTTAGGGCATGCGATTACCAGCTGCAATAGTATGGGTTTGATCCCTGACATGATCTGAAAGCTTCCTTGAGCAAGATTCCTGCTCCTTAATACAGTCCTTGGGCGACTACTGCTTACATTACATAATTGTATAATACCTAATACAGAGGACATTTTGAAAGTAAGGGCTTTATCAATGCTGAGGTCACGCGAAGAAGAGTTTGTTATGAATGTTCAATATGACTCAGAAAATCCTTTTCTTGTAAGGTCTCCCAGCGCTGTAAGACTACCGGTGCCATGCTGGACACTGTGGATGCCTGCTCTCTGCTGTATAGACTGGAAATGGAGCGTGAGTCTTATTAGCGCATTGCAAATGCATCATGTCGTTCTGTATGATGTCACACGCATGATGTCAAATGCAGTCCTGAAATCTAATGCAATCTAAAATGTATTTTGAATAGCTTTTCATAACAAACCATAATTCCATATGTGTTACTTGTTTTGATGATTTCACTCTTGTTCAACAATGAATAAATATTATTCATAGTTTTGATGCATGATGATTATTATTATACATGCACAAATGCATTATTTCATTGTTTTGGTTAATTCACTATTGTTCTACAATGTAGAAAATGGGGAAGAAACTTGACTGAGTATGTATGCCTTAGCGAATGTCAGTTGTCATGACAAAGTCAACTGTACAACAACAGACACCCCTACAAATACCTTCATCTTCATCTTCAAATAACAAGTCCCTCACATTATCCGCTTGAAATTTTGCCCTAAAGTTCGACTAAGCGTTATATCTGTGTGTGTGTGTGTGTGTGCGTGTGCCAGGTGTGTGTGTGAAGGACCGGTGGCGGGAGCTACTGCAGGTCACGCTGCCCCACACAGACGACCATGTCACTCTGTTCAATGACCTCCACTTCCTGATGGTATCTCTAAGGGCGGGGGACGCTGCCACCTCCCAGCGGCTGCTCCAGGGCCTCAGAGACCTGGCCACGTAGGTTCCACCACACCCCTCTCTGGGACACACACCTCCACGGGCTGCTTTACGTACAGTAAGAGCCATGTTAGGCGTGGCGCGATGACGCCAGGCCCCTCCCCTCTTCACAAACATGACTGATGCACGGTAACATTACACACGCTGCTCTCCGATGCACTTTTTTCATGCTCCTGGGAGATTTCCCATAAGCAACGTCTCTCAAATAGCTATTCCCGTAAATACATGTTAAAGAAATGTAGGGATAAATTATTTCCAGAGAAATGTGGCCTAATTGTTTACTGTAATGAGCCGCATCCAACTTAGAGCTTGAGATCATATTCCAAACGGCATGTCAGGTTTAGGCCGGGTATGGGATGTATTTACTATATACTACTTAATACAAATAATTAATTTGAGCGTGTTCAGTATCCTATACTGTAAGAAACTAGAGGCGTATCTCAGTCAGAGCTGTTTCTGCTGTAGCCCGTAACTTTCCCCCTCACTAATCTGTTGTTATTTAGAAAGAAACTCTAAAATGGATGTTGCTGAGGAGGTGAATACATTTCTATATATAACATTTAAAAAGTTAGAATGGCTCGTCCTGTTTGCAGAATAACATATTCTACAATAGACTGAATATAGACTAAATGTAGCTACGATTTCTTTCTTTACCGTTTCTATGACAAATAGCGTGTCATTCCCTAATGAGCTCCTAGCTCAATATTGTGGAGGGTAATATAAATACAGTTGGTTGGATTGGTTTTAGTGGTAAACACCCCTGTATGTCATTAAGATTCTCAACGACAGCCTCTTTATTTATGTTCTAAACTTTAGAACGTAAAGAGTAGGCGAGATGCGATTTCAATCTTGTTGTATTGTTGGTAAAAGATCCATGTAAGACATCTCTTTGGCCTGTAATTACAATCAGAACAATCGTCGTGAAATTCCTTCCACAACATATGCACCATAGTGTGTATCATGCTACTGTAATCAAAGACAATAAAACAGTAGTATATGGCATCCACATGAATTAGCTTCATAATATAACATGAGTATCATATTCCTAATATGTATTAAATAGACACAGAATTATATTATAACAGTATTATTAGCATTAACGTGAGCATATCCATATATAAATACCTTAGTTCTGTCTATCACGGATTAGTTAGAATTATTATTATTAGAAATGTTCAAACTGCCCCATCTGCTGGTGGACATAATTGCTAGAATGACACGGCAGATACGCACCATGCTATGGCATGGCGACGTTGAACATACTAACATCTAACTCCATAACAGTATCATTAAGATGTATATTGATGGAGAAATTAGCACTATATTTTTACAGGGTTAAATAATTAGGTGGATAAAGCATATGCATTTATAAAGTACACAATTACAATGGAGAAAGCAGCAAGGCAACACTGAACTGAACTGATTGTCATCTGGACAGAGCATCAGGCACTGATCAGAACTCAATATGAACACATTCTCTAGTTCTGTAACATTCTGTTAGCTTGGTCTTGCTTTCGACTTATGATTGGCTGGACGTCATAAAATGAGATTGAGCACTATCTAGATCTCTGCATCAATGAGTGATACGCATAAAGTGACTGTGGTGAAGTGCAGCCTCTCGCCTGGGAAGGTTGTAAAATAAATGTCAGGCTGTAACCGGGCTCCGGCTTCAAAAAGCTATACACGTGCAGGTTTGTGTCGGGTTCAACTTTTCAGGCCAGATCAAGCTCTAATCCAACCTATACTTAATGAGCCACTGCCATAAGATATAATAATGGGTCATACTCGGACCCTCAAACCATCACAGGGCCCGGTGCAGCCGCACCTCCTGCACCCCCGACAGTTCCACGTATGATAAGCATGGGTGGTGGGGAAGCGGGGGGGGGGGGGGTTTAAAGAGGGCTGAGTTGAGGCATTCCTCATCTGACAGCAGCTATGACCTGCGTGGATGTCTGTGGCCTGTAATGGGCTCTGGCACCCAGAACCACCGGCTGCTCCAGTTCTCTCCCAGTTTCTAATGTGCACATGCCCAAGCAGCCAGCACATTTACACCCCTCCTCTTAGCAAATGTCATGTTCCTCAGTGTTGCATAATGTCAGCCGGGCTGGGAGATGAAATACCCCTGGGCCATACATGACTCTAAAGTAAGTCCAAATGAATTCCGTAAGATTGGAATGTTAATTTTTTTTCCCACAACCCGGGCCGTGCATGAATCACTAGGCACGGCTCATTGAGATGTATGAGCCTAGCGTTCATTTAATTCCGTCAGTTGCAAATAACGTTGTATGATATATTACCATACTAGTATGATTGTGCAGCTTTACATGCACCACATTTTACTCCAAATCCGTATTACATACTTTCTGATGCAGCCCACGGCTGTAGTTTTTGTGATATTCCAAAAATGCATTTTAAATGAAGCCTTCAAATAGACTGCCTCTTAACTCTGCAGAATCCACAGCAGTTCAATAACACTGTAATATTAACGTAATGCTTTCCCCTCTCAGTGCAGCATAAGCCGACCCTAGTTTCAGCTTTATTTAAAAAATAAAGCGGTGATGTAACGAATAATATGTGAATATCGAAACATAAAACAGTCCTCAGATGAAGTGATCCAAAATGTCCATGTTGAGCACATCAGAGCAGCACTATATATTCCCTGGAGGCCTCCTCTTGCTGCTTCAGCTAATTAAAGCTAACAGCTATGACTCACGTCCAGGTGGCAGTGGCACTAGAGCAGAGCATACGGTAGGACTTTTAACCTGAGAAAAGGTCTAAGACAGCACTTTAGAAATGCCTAAATGTAAGGCACTTATTAATTATAGTGTCTATACGTGTCTTATAGCACTTTGGCACTGGCTTCCTTTACTATTAAAGGTAGGGTCTGTCATTCTCGAGAGCGCTTGCTAACTTTGAACTCACAACAAAACACTCACACATTGGAAATGCATTGTGAAGCCTAGGGCATTGTTGTTGTGAGGGGTGTTTGCCACTTTGTTTCTGTTCTTATTTACATATAGCCATGGCTGTGTAGAAGTACCAGATTCTTTTTCCAGCACAAGGAGATATTTGGTGAATTTAACAAAAAAGTGTTCAAAATGGCAGACTATACCTTTAACTACTAATGTGTACCCTGACAGGACTCCTTTGAGGCATGCTTCCAGATGTAGTTAGTCCTAAGGAACCAGGCTGAATTCAGTGAATACCCCAAATAAAATATACTATAGCCTAATTAAAAAAAAAAATAATAATAATAAAAATATATATATATGAATTATTATTAATTAATTAATTATATCTGATTTGAAAACTAAACAGAGAAATAGAGCTACTGAAAGTGAGACGTTTTAGTAAGCAGCAGTCTGTTCTCTGACACTTAACGGTGAGCTACATTACATGAATGCAAATGGGGTGGAAATTAACCAATCACATGTTTTCTTGTGATAGTTGCTAGACTATCCAGTCTACGTTGCGTGACTGTTTAATGAAAGCAGCTGTAAAACCCCTGCACATCATATACCGTGGCTGCATGCATGCGTCATGACTTCTGCCTCGATGAGAGCAGCGCCAGCGAGTGAGATGAAAATGTTTCGATTACGCACCGCTGCGTTCTAATTCAGGTGAGAGATAAGGACCACCCACGTGAGACTACTGTTTCTTAGATGTTGTTGGTTAATAATTTAAGATGTGTAGTCTGTTTGGCGAGATTGTTGATTGTCTGATGCGTGTTTGTGGAAACCTAAGCCTAAGATTTAGCTTTTTGATATTTAACGTTACAGTGTTTCAATATTTTGTACATATGTAGACCAGGCTGTACTGTATCTAATGCACTTGGCATGCCTGCGTGCGTGTGAGGTTAACATTTACTATATAGCTGTAACATGTTGGGGGGGGTGAGAACAGGCGCAGACGAAAGAAAAAGCCGAGACATGGAACTGGGTTCACGAGCTTTACGCTTGCTGTTTAATGAAGTGGCTTCACACAGCCAGGAAAAAACCCATATCGCGGCCAAGAGGCAAAAAATAACAGACAAAGAGCAAAAGACATTCCCCAGCCTATACCCCTACACAGCTGTAAACGATTAAAAATCAGCACAGAAGGAAGCGGCTAGGGTGCGTTGGGGACCTGGGCAAACGTGACCGGAGGCGGACGCACACCGGCAAAAAAGCGCGGCTGGGAAGGTGCGCCGCCCGACGGCTCAGCTCTGGACGCAGTAGCAGTCAAAGCTTACACGTAGGCAACCGTTTTAAGATCACCGGTTCTGGTTCTGAAATATCGTCTTGGTGACACTGAAGGCCCAGTGTCCAGGGTCACGGTTCGCTACTGGTCCTAACTGCACTACTGTACTTCCCAGAGAGCCCGGGGACAACCATCAGCACCAGCTGGCTGGGACCCTTGGGGTCCCCATGTGCCAGGCCATGATGGAGCTCGACCAGGGCAACTACAGCCGAGCCGTGGAGCTCCTGAACCCTGTGCGCTACCACATGGTGGAGATAGGGGGCAGTGATGCGCAGGTGAGGTTAACGTGCAGACCAGCAGAGATCAAATCAAACTACACCCTTCTTTATGCCAGTTGAAATACATGAAATACATAATAATAATGATGATAATAATGATAATAATAAACTGCATTCTCAGACTGTAGAATGTCAGGGAAGTAGGAATGCAGCCTATTAAGATGTAATGCTGTTTATCAATATAAACTTATGGTATTTGCACGAAACAGCAACATATAAATCATTCATTACAGACTAATTACCCTATGCAATATACAGTACACACAACCCTGAACAGGGCAGAAAGGCTCTGTTTTGAGTGCTGTCCTGTGCGCTCGGTTTGCCATTGTTTGCAGAGAGACATCTTCAATCAACTGCTTATTCATGCGGCCATGAAATCTGAGAACAAGCGCCATCAGAGATTGGCAAGGTAATTCCGAAGGGGAAAGAAAATCACTTAAGGTAAACATGTAGCTCTGCCTTTCTGTCCGGTTCAATTTCAGTGCTGCCCATCCGCTTCATGAAGTGTTGGTGAGAGTTGTCTTTATAAGCTACTGGGGGAATTGAGGACAATGAAATGACTTTGTGCAATCTACTACTAGATTTCATCACATGAATGCTGTCCCCCTTTGACTTTCCTGGTGGCTGACACTAGAACAGATGCTTCCTGTGCCCTTCTAGTAGCAGACTTCAGGCTGCACAAAACATGCAGTACCTGTGTTATTGATCAAGCTAACCCGCCAGCCTGCGGTCTGTATTCTCTTTGTATAAGGTCAGTGTGTCGGTTTCTACATTTTCTTCCCATGTACTCTGCAGATGCCTTCTGGTGGAGCGAGATGCTCTCAAGGCAGACTCCCCCCTGACTGCCCGTCTGATCCAGAGAGCCAATGCTCTCCATGGCTGACCTGGATGCTATGTATGCAGGCAGGCCTTTTGGGCTATGAAAGGTAATGGGACATTTCACTGAAACAGCATACATTACATATATCTGTAAATATATATAATGTTGTTGTTCCATGGGTTACAGTGTGTCTCAGTTGACATGTACTGACCCCACTTGAATGACACTTGCATGTGATTGGATATGAAGTTTTCGGACATATGAGCGGCATAGCTCTGTCCTACTTCTACAGAAATATTTTAATAAGTAAATTTCTAAAATGGTGTGCATTATCTTCTGGACAATACATTGTTCTTATATTCAAATTTGCTTTTATATATTTTGTTGGTGGTATTGTCGCCAGTTTTTAATTATCCTGGGTGTATACAGTGCCATCTATTGGCCGTAGTTGGTATGCAGTAGACAATTACATAATACTGTATGTCGCTTCAGAATATTAGCAAGACCAGCAAACAATAAATAGTCTCGTAATAGTCCGAAAAATACAGTAAATTCTGTGTATAATGTGAGGCTGTTGTTAATTACTACTTTTTTTCATTTATTCATCTTGTAAACCTACACTTACTTTGTAACCACATAAGATTGTAAATTACAAGCAACTTTATGGAAACAATTGTAACTTTATATTGGCAAATTGTATCTTAAAATGGCAATAATAATAATACTAATAATAATAATAATAATGTGTTTACTAGGGGTTTCTGCCGCTATACTATTTTGAATGCATATAATGGACCGGTGCTGATGTCACTGACTTGACTATGTAACAATGTAACAATGTAACTTTTTCTCTCATATAGATGAATTGATTGGAAGGATTTTGTGCACAGTAAACCAGCATTTCACAAACCACATTTTATTATGTATCACAAAATAATTTTATAAATAAAAATAAAATGATCAAAGCAATAAATCCACTTTGCATTTTGACTACTGTTGTTGCATATTCTGTACAGTGATGTCTGAATGTTAACATTAAGAAATTAAATATGTACTTATGGATCGATGAGAAGCCTTAAAATGCCCTTGCAGATGTCAGTAGAGGCATTTGCTGCCTTTTCCCTTCCGCCTGTGTTGCCTTCAAATCACAGAGCTAATCTCCTCTTGGATCTGGGAGATCAGGATCTGGGACAGCAACATGCCTGCAATCTAGGGGACAGTGTTAAGAAACAAAGCACACATTCCTTGTAACTGCCATTTGTACGCCTCAAGGTCCCACGACGCCTTAATATGTTCACCTGACACGAGGTGTCTTGCTTGAGATAACACCATAGTCATTTGGTGCTATTGCTGTATTTCTCCCAATAGACAAGAAGTCAGTTTATGGCAGATTTATTATAACACTGCTGTCTTTTGTTTTGCACTGGTAATTCATTCAGTGCTGTTGGTTTAGGCCCTATGGATCTTAGCAACTAAACATTTTGTCACGAGTGGCAAACTGCTTTTTTTGCTGGCATTTTTTTTTAACACTTTATGTACAGTAGAACTAGTCCTGATCATCAAAGTTATTCTAATAATGGAGAACACAACCTTTTTTTTCTTTCAGGATGTGGTTATGCACTTCAAAGTGTCTTGAATTGCCAGTGGAGTTGTTTTGACAGAGCTCATGGCTAATTTAGATGTTTTCTCCCCATGTAACCATTGGGGATCCATTTGAGAACGCAAGATGGCATGTCGCAGCAGACAGCAGTGTAGACATACTAAAATGACTAAGTATGTAGAGGAAAGGTTCATGGGAATAATTATTAGGTCATTTTGCCTTAATATGATACAAGATTAAATGCTACCGCAAGAGATTAACCTGAGGTGGACATTTCTCTTTAGCTGTGCAATAACCTCTACAGTAAATGTGCAGGTTAAGTGGAATAAATGAATCTCTGACAGATATAGTATCATATCCTCTGTGCATGGTTGTTGCTACTGTAAATAGGCACTATACGTGAACATCGTTGCAGTTGGTTCCCTATGTGATCTGTGGAGGTTCCATGTGCGTTTGTGTGCATAGTGAAATGAGCGAGTCATATTTGAATGTGTGCTAAATGGCCTGATCTGTGCAGCCTTGGGGACCCAGCAGGTCACACAGTGCAGTATATGCAGGTACACACAACACACTCTACAGGCTGGTCTAAACCCACGCTAATACGTCACTTCCATGGTGCAGGTGTGGCATTACCTGAGGCACGGCTAGACCAAGGGCTAGAGTCCCCAGCAGCATCAGATGGGACTCGACCCAAATTACTGCCCGGTCTGCACAGCCCACAGAGTAGATGGTCTGTGAGGCCTCCAGATACTTCTGTGTTTGAACCCCAAACCCACACATGGTGTTAACCACCGCCTGTACGCCACACAGACAACAGAACACACAAAGGAAAGCAGTGAAACAAGGCTCTGTCTTTGATTAGTTCTGAAGCCCTCTGCTGATAGTCTGGAAGACTACCGCATTATTCAGTTGATTTCATTTGATGTGCAGCATATGGCCATAAATTACGGTATGCCGGAATGAAAGCGGCTCAGCTGTTGGTCAGCTGGACGCACGTTTCAGCCCTAGCAAAGATGCGAAATACAAGACATTTATCACTGTCAATAATTAAAGCCACCGACAAAATTGTTGCGTTAAATGATCATTGCGAGCTTAAGTTTGGGTTTGTATGGTGCGGGACATAGGATGGCACTATTGGCGATTACATCGAATTACTTGTTTTTACATGTTTATGCTTGCTTGGCTCAGATCACCCAAATGGAGATATTTTCAGTGTGTTTAACGATATACCAAACGAACCAAGATGTCAATACTTTGCAAAACTTGTCTGTACGATCTTTAAAGTAGGGGAAAGGATTTCAAACTATGACCTGCCTGCCTCCATTTACAAGATAAAAGTGATTGGACCCCAAGTGATTCTGCTAAAAAGTGTGTAGTTGCATTCCACAGACAGTAGGCCACAGCATTTAATTAATTGATTTCACAGCTGTGTAGAAAAAGTTTGCTGTGATCTCGTCTCTGTGGAACATGACGTATAATCAATACTTGTCCAGTAGACGTAAGCGTGGCCATTATTTTCCTGTCGTCACACAAATTGGGCAGAATTAACCAACGGTGTGCTCTATATTGTGTATCTGTGGGTATTGTCTGTGTGTGTCTGTACGACTTTAGAGGTTTATAGCAGACAGCATAAAAGTGCATAGAGGTGAGATGCACATAAAAGTAAACACTAACTGTGGAGGTTAAATTGGTAACCTAAGTACCAGAGGGAATCACTTGCTAGCCTCAGCACTCAAGATGCAGAAGTATTCAAGTTAAAATAATAATCAATTTGAAGATGATCTTTCTACTTATGTTAATTGCTCACTCCTCACACTACGCTCCTCTCTACTCCTCTCCACACACAGGTGTTATGGGCGCACTGCTCTCTACCCTCTGCAGCCACCCGCACGTTATGTTATCAACATTTGCCTGTATTGTCTTAACAATAATAAACCGTGAGCATTATCAAATGTGTAGGCTGACGTGTGTGTGTGTATATACACACTATTCGTACGTTAGGATTGTGCATACAGTATTATTCACTCTAGGGTGGGGGGGCCTTGGCCCGTTGCATGGTGGGGGGTTAGAGCGTGTGTCACACAGGAAGCAACCCACCTCCCCAGGTACTGGAGTGCAGCAGGAGTATGGTACACCACAGCGCTCTACGGTAGGGTTCCACCTCGTACAGTTAAAGTACAGGTTCCATGACCAGTCGGTGTAGTTGTTCCACCCACAACACTTGAACTGACAGACACACAGACAGTGTGTGAGAGCGTGAACACGATGGTTTAAATGTAGCACTGTGCATTATGCCGGCCTGGGCTTAGTCCAAAGGAATGTCCAAGACAGACAACGTGCCATATGTGCAGATCGGAGAGGAAAGCCACATGAGGAGAACCCACACAACTCAGGAAGTGTATGTTTTACTGCTGGCCACTCATGTGGAAAAGCCTTATTAAGGCTAACATAACAGAACGTACTGTACATACACCAGTCCTAATGATCTAGGACCACTGTCTTGTGGTTAGCTGTGGACAGACTGCATAAAGCGCTTGCTGTGATCATTTGGAAGACTTGGCTCAGGATCTTGTTATTTCCTTGTATTTTCTTTATTAGACTGTGAATACATGTACAGTAACTACTGAATAGGATGTTTATTTGTACAGTGTTGTTATTATGTTGGCCGATTTCTACTGTAGCCTACAGAGAACCCTCATATACAATCAAAGAGCACCTAACCCACCAGACACTTACAAATAAAGCTCATGGGAGGTACCTTAAATTGGTAAAGTCTTGTCACTGGACCATACTCTGTTGTGGTACAAATAGTGTGGGCTACGTTTGGAGCCTTTATACCTCTCCAGGAGGTAGACTATTATTACAAAAATAATATTCTGCTCATCGTCTTCAAGCAGATTTGGCATTCTATTGTAGCGTAATTTATATTTTGTGTGCAGCATTCCCACAGTTAGTATAGGACTACCTGTAGCACACCTCTTTTTGAATGTAGTCCATCAAATTCTGCAAATCCAGGTCGTCTCTATAATGCACAATGGCTTTCTTCACAAACTTCCCCAAAGTGTCACGTGTCTAAGAAGCACAAGGAGGGGAATCCTTCCTGAGTAATGACATGTAACAGCACACACCATGTTCCTGTTTTGTATAAACATGCTGCAGGATTCATCTCAACAGGATAGAATGGCTCTCAAGCCGGCAGTAAGAACTGCTAATTCAGCAGTTTGAAATAACTGGTTAGAATGTAATGAGAGCTCCTACCTCCTGAGAATAACTTACACTCCTACACTTAACACACCAGCTTGTTACTTATTATTACACTACATACAACAATACTGTCTCTAATTGATGAGATGCTAAATGTTTATAAGTATGTGTAAATCAAATATATAGATCATATAATGTATATAATTTAAGATAAATTAACCTTACCTGTATATCCATCTTTTCTGTAAGGAACGCTTAATTATTAAACATTTCTAATAGCCTAGCTTGTATGCATTATACATAAATATCAATAATGCATGTTTCTTGTCTTTCATGGGGTGTGGTTTTGCTGAATGCATTGTCCTTTGTCGTGACTCATTAGTGTTAGAATACCAATTGACTGGCAAGTGGTAGACTGACTTTGAAACATCAAACTATAACTATTTGTAACTTTTTTAAACCATTTATAAGCAGGTAGAACCCCCCCCAACTCCTCTCTCCCCTCACCTACTGTACACATACAGTACCTCCCCTTTCTGTGTTTCAGAGGTTTGACATACGCACAGGCACTATAATCTAATCAGGTAAGCTACTCGATGTTAAACTCCCTACTCTCATGTTGCTTCGCCACACCGTAAAGGCATGCCTCTGCTTTTCAGTTGTTTAGCAGTCACACCTCTCTTTGTCATTAGCAGCAAGCACTGCTTGAAAGGATCTGCCGAAATTGAACATTTGTTTCCATCTTGAAGTGCCAGAGCACTTGAATCATTTAGCGTGGAAAGGAACGCCGGGAGAGATGTTAAACTGCTCTGTTTAGCAGCAGGCATCTGCGCGCATACAGTACGCGGACCGAATGCACATGGGAGACGACAGGAGCATCACCAGGCAACCACCATATCTCTGCTGTGGACTCGTTCTCCACGGGGACTAGAGAAATGTTAAGTGTGTGCTAAAGAGGTGACTTCTCTTTTTCTGATGATAGCAAATGAACTAATAAGCATTTAGACGCTTGCCAAACTAAAATGCGTTGCAGGCATTGCCTGCATTCTGGGGAACCGTCAGGGCCCTCTAGGCTCTCAGAGAGGGCCTAAAATAATCTTAAGAAATAATATCCTATTTACTAAGTTACCGATTTAAATTTAATCAATTAAAAATTTGACAATCAACATCTTAATACAATGTTTCTGACATAATTTTCACTTAAAACCTGTCTATTCAGTTTGTTGGAATGGGTTGGAAGGGTTAGCTTATGCAGTTGATTGGTGATGCCCTCTATACTTTTACAGAGGACATTGTAATGAAACATATTTCAAAAATTGACCAGTCCTCTAAACGAGTGGGCTTTGTTATCGCTGACTTTATGACATATTCGGCCTGCTGTGGGGCACAGGACCATGTGATGTAGGTTACCTAGGTAAATATTTCGGCAGGGAGGAGCCGTGGCGCTCAGTTGCCCTATGAGGAGGATGTTTCAGATTTATTAGCCAGGGATCTTCGATGTCAACTTTTTGACGAAAGGTTGAGCCCTTGAATAGGAAAAGTAAGACATAGGCTATAGATTCTAGGTTATTCCTTTATTTGGTGAGGGAAAACAAAATAGCCTATTCAAATATTAAAAGTTCAGCTGTGAATTGACCCGCCATCAACCACTTAAACAAGAGGAGAAAACGTGTACTGTGCAGAGTTTTAATCACATTATGCTTTTTTTCTTCGACGAGGGAAAGGGGGTCAGAGTGCCCGGGTTGAACGGTCACGGTTCGCTAAATGGTAAATGTGCAACATTTATACTCTACAGCGCTATTCTAACCTTCAGGCCACTCAAAGCGCTGTAGGATTGCCTCACATTAACCCATTCACACACCGATGGTGTCGACCCTGCAAGGCCCCATCCAACTGGAGCAATACTTGTTTGGTGTCCTGGTCAGCGACACTTCGACACAGGCAGGAGGCAGCGGGGTTTGAACAGTAGCCTACCCGTTTTTCAACACACAATAACACTCTGTTCAGAAGGCACGGTATAACAGAAGGTGTTGTCTTGCTTTCTTAGTAGTGTTCAATAAATCAATCTCTACACAGATGCAGGCTTCAGACACAGTCACATAAACTTGGGTTTTTTCCACATATAAAGATTTCTTCTCTTAGTGGTTGTGTGTGTATCTCAAGCTAGCAGAGTGAAGATATTGTATTGTATAGTGGATGGTTTGAGCCTTAGACTTATTATCCGTGTAACCATGTAACAAATGTATTACTAATTGCTTGGAAAATGCACTTGTATCAATGAGGCACATACTGTACTGCAGCTATAGTTCTTTCCAAATGGGTGAATACATTACTCACTCACTCAGTCAGGTTGATTGATTAGTTTGAATCATTTAAATCACATACACAGTGCTGTAAATATTATATTTTAACTCATGTAAGCATACACACAACTGTTGACTTAACGTTACCTGATCTGAGTAGAAGAAGCCCATAACTGCTATGGCTAGTTGAATAAGGAACACCATTGTCAGACTGAAGGAAAACTGGAAACACATAAGGCTTATCACATTACAACAAACTTTAAGGTGAAATCCTAGACTTTTCTACATAAATGTTTTTATATGTTATGTTGCTGTATACTGTCTGTAGGTCCAACATAACTGGCTACATCACATTAAGCATGGGGTATTCCATCAAACAGCAGTGATTGGTCTACCAGAGGAAAGGCGGGACTAAATGGAGAGGTATAGTAATGCGTTACTGTCTTGAGGAGGTGGATGTTTTCCTGCAGAGCTCCGACGCAGCCGCAGAAGGCGATGAAGAACATTACGACCCCCACAACGATGAGGACGACCCCCGGGTCCATCAGGAATGTGTCCCGCACTGTGTCTGACAGAACACACACACATAACCCTGGTTACCATGGTGATACCTGCTATATAGTACGTATGTACTTCTTTCTTTCTACTATTCAATGTCATTCTGCTCACTTTCCTTCCTACATTTTCTTCCTTATTGTTTCTATGCTTTATCCATCCATACTTCATTCCTGTCCTCTCACCATCCAGCTCTTCATTCCTTCCTTCCATGTGGAGGTGTGGATGGTTTATTGTACAATCCAATATATAAGCAATAAAGCCTATGCGTGTTTATCTTAAATGAATGTAATTGGGAGGCTAAGTATTTCTTCTCTGTCCCTGCATAATATCACCTGCAGCATTATGACATGCAAAAAGGGCTAAATTACAGCTTGAACCAATTACTGTGTAACTGTTTTAAGCACAACAGTGTATCACACTGACAGCCTGAGCAATTCTAATTGGATGCAGAAGCATTTCTTAACAGTATATTAAAGGCAAATGTAATATTCATATATTCTTTTCTCATATCTGTTCCCTTGGAATGTGGAGAACATTTGCATTTTACGTACCAGTTGCTTTCTGGATCTTAGCATACACCCCTATTGCCACAATCAACAAGGAGAAGGCCTTTGAGAAAGAAAGATAATTGTGTGTAACATAATTTTAAAGCATCCATCTGAAATAAAGAAATATGTAGATAAATAAAGATAAAAGTTCAGGAAAGGAAAGGAAATGAAAAATAAAGGTCAAAAGCATTCAGTTGTCAGCTGCGCCCTCTGAGCAGAGGTGTCGCAATGTGTCAAGATAGGAGCAAGCGTTGGGCTACGGTGGCAGGTCAAACATGATGCTATTTAGATTTAGATCCAGCTGCATGTGGAGCGGACCCAATTTCCACCCTCGCCCATGTTTGTCAGTGAGCGCTGTCTGAGTGGATTGTCACAATCCGCGAGCAGGCAATCCACAGGCAGTGTGTGAACCAGCACATGGAAAAGCTCCAGAAACTTTCTGCGTACAGTGGCATAAGGGCTCCAGCTGTCTATTGTATTCATCGACGAACCTTTCACACTCAATACTCACTCAATAAATAGAACAGCTTTGAAAATATTCAAAACGTGCTTTGTGTAGGGTGTTCAATTTTAAGGCCCATTTATTTTATTGGCCATTCCAACATTGTTCGACATTGGCCGTGCATTGTTTAATGTTTTATTTTTATGTTTTTGGATTTGCCAATAAAATAAAAGCTTCTTTAAGTATCTTGCATAATATTGTCTTGGACTTTTATTTAGTTTTTATTCACTCCTTTTTTAAATGTTACATTGTGTCTTTTAAGCTTTAACGCTGTAGTGTATAAGTGTATTCATTTGGGGACTGGATAAATCAATTAACTTTCTGCTTCACGTGTTCCTGTATAGCATTTTTTATTTAGTTGCTGCCAGGCAAAGGCAAAAAGGGATGTGCAGAATGAGAGAAAAGCAAGAAATAAACAGTAGCTATGCCTAATAATTTAATGGATTCTAGTTAGATAGTTAGTTGTAATTAGGCTCATAAATGACTGAAACCCCTTTTAAGTTCCCAAACCAGTATACAGTAGCACCCATTCTCTTTTACCTAAACATGGAATAAATGTTGACATGCCGCACACCAGTTGAATGCAATATAAGTTGCAATCAGAATGGTCAGAATTTTTGACCTCATGTACGCCAAGAGAGCCTTCGTCCACTGGTACGTTGGCGAGGGTATGGAGGAAGGAGAGTTCTCTGA